>WNWK01012552.1:0-59094 GCA_009830355.1 Cherax destructor
CCTTCCCTTCTTGCAGATGGCCCCTCCTTTAATCCTGACTCTCTCATTGACTTTTTGACAGAAACTGACTTACTACACAAACTCTGAAGATTATACCTCTAGCACCTCCCTCAGTCCCTTCTACCTCGATCTCTTGCTACCCTCCTCCCCTGCACAATCCACCGTCATCTTGCACTCCATACCCTACTAATCGTCCATCTCCCTCTTACAACCCACTCTCCCTGCATCCTACAATAACCTGCAGCGCTGTATAACCCCTGTGGTTTAGCGCTTCTATTTGATTATAATAATAATAATAATAATAATGGGAAACCGTACAGAGAACCTTTGCTGTCTTGTAAATTCAAACGCTAAATTATTAGGAACACCTGAAGTTTCCTGAACTGTACTCAGTGGAATGTAGGCTAGAGATACAGAACAATTTGCACCGGGTAAATTCTGGATGGATTGGTCCTAAATCTACACTCTGAAATGACTTAACACGGGGCTGCAGCGAGTACAGAGATGACTCTATAAGTGTAAAGGGACTTAAGATTTTTCAGCACCCTGCCTTCCTACGTGAGGGTAAGCACCAACAGACCCCTGGCTGTCTTCAAAAGGGAACTTGATAAGTTCTTCAGGTTAGGGCTTGAACAGCAGGACTGCGGTGTGACTAGCATTAACAGCCTGAATGATCAGGCTATCAACCAGGAGGCCTAGGGTGGGACCCGGGCTGCGGGGGTAGTGACCCTCGTAATCATGTTCAGGTAACCACTAACCACACACAAACCCACACGTGTCACAATAGAAAAAAAAAGATATTGATTGACTAATGATACCACTAATGTTAAGCTAACCGCCGTTCACGTCTCCACTTCTGCCAACACTGCCTTGACAACCATGCCACCGCCATGGTCACGGCAGTTTTGTCAGTCAGTGTGGCGTGTAGTAAATGTTTTGACACAGTAAATTGTCTACCCATTGTGAAATACTTCAACATGACTTTGTAGATATTACCATGAGTGAGGGCTGAGAGATCCTCGTTCTATATAATTGTTGGTTACTACACGTAAGCACTTTCGCTCGCTGTCGTTGGCTGCTTCTGCTCTCTCTTCCCCTCCCAGAGATGGTTCATTAACTGGTGCTTAGGGTGTGTGGGTGCTACCTGTGACGCTGGAGCATGTGATAAATTTCTCTGTAAGTAGAGGTTGGATCTGCCTAACATGTGCTAAGAATCCTATTGCAGTGATCCTCCATACTTATGTTTTTATTACTGGGAAGATCTAAAATCTTTTCATTTGTATTCCATGGCATGCAGGTGAGGAATATTTATCATAATTAACACATGAAAGATGCTGGAAGGACTGGTTCCAAATCTGCCCTTCTGGAGTTTACCTGGAGAGAGTTCCAGGGGTCAACGCCCCTGCGGCCCGGTCTGTGACCAGGCCTCATGTTGGATCAGAGCCTGATCAACCAGGCTGTTACTGCTGGCCGCATGCAGTCCAATGTACGAACCACAGCCTGGCAGGTCAGGCATCGACTTTAGGTGCCTGTCCAGTGCCTTCTTGAAGACAGCCAGGGGTCTATTGGTAATCCCCCTTATGTATGCTGGGAGGCAGTTGAACAGTCTTGGGCCCCTGACACTTATTGTGTTGTCTCTCAACGTGCTAATGGCACCCCTGCTTTTCATTGGGGGATGTTACATCGTCTGCCGAGTCTTTTGCTTTCGTAGGGAGTGATTCTCGTGTGCAAGTTTGGTAATAAAGTCGGTGCCTGACCAGCCAGGCTGTGGTTCGTACGTTGGACTGCGTGCGGCCAGCAGTAACAGCCTGGTTGATCAGGCTCTGATTCAACATGAGGCCTGGTCACAGACCGGGCCGCAGGGGCGTTGACCCCTGGAACTCTCTCCAGGTAAACTCCAGAAGGGCAGATTTGGAACCAGTCCTTCCAGCATCTTTCATGTGTTAATTATGATAAATATTCCTCACCTGCATGCCATGGAATACAAATGAAAAGATTTTAGATCTTCCCAGTAATAAAAACATAAGTATGGAGGATCACTGCAATAGGATTCTTAGCACATGTTAGGCAGATCCAACCTCTACTTACAGAGAAATTTATCACATGCTCCAGCGTCACAGGTAGCACCTTCTAACGAGAGAAGGGTAGTCGTTAAATTGTACAAAATTTTCCAGGTATTATGATATGTTTCCCACCTTCATTCCAAGAAGTGCAGTTTGAGGAACGTAATTAATTCCCAATAGCTTAAGTGTTTGACTGGATTGATATGAATAATGGAAGTTCAATACATGTACGTTCTGCAGATCTGAAAATTTGCATGCTTTAAATGGGGTCTGTAGTGTACATCAATATCATTGACTTGGCATCTCATGTTTTGAAGGTTCTCTTGGTCTGTAAGAAATCATTCAACACAGTACTCTATCTACTTGAAATCAGTTATGGGAACTATAGTATAAGGCGCAAAAGGCTAGAAACTAGTAATGGCAGTCAGCATAGCTCAAGAGCAGGGCCAAGAACTAAATACACATTATGGCCTGGTTTACTGAACACACTGATGATTTTTGCTGTCATTGGCCAAGTGTAGTCCATGGTTGAGTGGAGTTACATAATGTGTTCTTGGCTTGTTTTATCAAGGGAGGAGGTTGGTGTAGTAGTTGGTGTTGAAATACTCTGCGAGGTTACTAGCGAGGCATGAAGGAGGTTGGTGAGTGTAGTGATGGTAGTAGAAAGCAAGTGAGGGTGTAGCAGTGGTGGGGGTGTAGTATAATACAGCTTTATAGCAAGAGTATTATTCTGACTCCATGGACTAATTTGTAAATTATGTTTAAAATTTGATCAGCCATTTTCTTGGTTGTGGATATTATGCATTAATATTGAGTACAATACTATAGGTACAGTACAACTTGTTACACTATAAAAAGATAGGCACCTCAAGCTTGTCTGTAAGAGAATATTAGGAGGAATGGGGAAGTATGATTTATGGCATTAATGGTGATTAAGTTGTGTTTAGAAAGTTAAATATCTCTAATTTGATACTCAAATTCTTATGGATAAGCTGGAAAGCTTTGGTCAGATGACCAACAGCTCCACTGAGTGAATCATTATTTGACCATTATCACGAGAAATTTTTCAATTTTTCCTCACAAGGAAATGCAACCACCACTGCAAAGCAGACTCATTATATATGGTATCAGGTTATTATCCTTCATCATTTTGTGGAAGATACTAAAGTACCACCTACATTCCTCTAATAGATGATACTCTAATTCAACTTAGAACAGATGAAGGTGTCTGTAATATACACTTTTTTTCAATTAATGACTAGTTTGATATAGTATTGTGATCATTGATAAATATTTCTGCATGCACAAACTATCACACCAACTGTTGCAAATTGCTACTCTACCCACAGAAAATAAGTGTGTATGTACGAATTGTGAAATACTCTTCTTACCCCTTTTGAAATATTGTAGTCAAACCCCGGAATCCACATACAACATTCTTAATCAACTATACATTTTTATTAAAGATTTTGTGGCTAGCTCAAATTATTCACACACTTTCTTGGTGACCAGTGTTTGGTTACTTGGCATATGACCCCTCAATTAACCCTTTCAGGGTCCAAGGGGGGTCTCCGAAACTCGTTCTCAGGGTCCAAGAATTTAAAAAAAAAAAAAAAAAAAATTCTTATGAAATGATAGAGAATCTTTTTCCGATCATAACGCCACAAAAATTATGAAATTTGATCGAAAACTAACGGAATTATGCTTTCCCGAAGTTAGCGGCAGCCATGACACTTACGCATCGGCGATTTCGCCCACTTTGAGCCCTATTTTCGGCAAATTCCAATGTTGCAGGCAACTAAAATTATAGCTACGTATTTCGCTAGAACTCCATTTCTTCTATCGATTGAGTACAAGAAACCGCCTATTTACCTATTACAACTACCCAAAATAGTGGTCAGAAAATGGCAATTTGGCCAATTTCACACAAATTTCAAACGATGCCAATTTCAAAATAGGGTCCAGAATAAACAAGGCAGACATTCCTGGCACTAAAATAACGTCTTCTCTGTTCATTAGTCACGTTTCCAGGCCCCTCTTACATTACTTTTGCTTTTCATTTTGAATTTTTATTCTCACAAAAAAATAAAAGGTTTACTGTTATGTATACAACTGCATCATTGTATAAATGGTATAAATAATATTAGAGCACTTGTGCATGAATATAAGACTCGCCAGTTGATGTGTATTGGATGCATGGTGTGATTTGTTTACTCTTGAACATCGTCAAAAATCGAACATTTTCGCTACTTTGAGCTCAATTTCAAGGTACTTGTCTTTGTCAAACCAATCAAAATCATCTCTATTTCTGTAATATATCTTCCAGTCTATCAAATGAGACCAAGAAACCGAGAATACATCAATAAATACCATACGAAAATAGACTGCAAAGTCGCTGTTTTAAACCAAAAACACGGTCAGTTTTTTTTTTTCCTCATTATGCACTGTGTGGTGCAGGAATTTTTTTATACTGCGCACACTGACCGCACAGACCCATTCTATCACATCTAGGCCTAACAGGCTGTTTCTGCTTGATTTGAGGGCGCTAGAATTTAGGCGTACTAGTACGTCAATGACCCCAGGGCTTAAGCTGTACTAGTACGTCAATAACCCTGAAAGGGTTAAAGTAAAGATTTCATTTAAAATGAGCTCATTCTTTCTTATCAGTGTCAATATTAAACAGATTAGAGGAATATTTACAGAGATGGCCAAAAATATTTTTGTGTACTGTATTGTAATTCAGACATGTGAAATTTCCAAATATCCGTGACATTTTGATTCCTGTCACCTCCAGGAATATAACCCCATGAATTATGGGGTTCAAAGGTATTTCATCTTGTATACCTGGAGAATACATGGAGAGAGTTCCAGGGGTCAACGCCCCTGCGGCTCGGTCTGTGACCAGGATAACTACAACATTGTACAGTAAGATACTTGTTCAGTCAAGTTTCTTCATTTGACTAATGATTATTCCTTCTTTCCAGGCACACGTTAAATTCCCGCCAGATTATCCCTATTCGCCACCTTCCGTCCGATTCCTGACTAAAGTTTGGCATCCTAATGTTTATGAGAATGGCGACCTTTGTATCTCTATCCTACACCCTCCAGTGGATGATCCTCAGAGTGGGGAGCTTCCGTGTGAGCGTTGGAATCCTACACAGGTAAATTATTTCTTGTTAGATTGCACTGTTTGTGCTGTTATTTGCCATTATACAACAGTGAATGTTAATGAAATTGCCTCATTATGTTCAGGATTTTGTTGAGCCCAAGAAAATGTGTGTGGAAGCCATCTTTAATGCATTGTTTCCTCTAGGAGTTTTTCGTACTTTTATTTCTTCTGATTAAATGCAGATAGACAAACTTCACACTCAACATCCATTCTCTGGAGATTAACATATGGGCATGTACACTTTACTTTGAAATATGCTGCACCTGGTTGAATAATAAAAATGCTCTTGTATGATATTACAGTATAAGAAATTAAAATTAAGTCAAAGTTAATATACACTTAAGATATGAAGGAATTTACTATAAAATTACTTTAGTAGCAAACCTTTTAGGAAATGTAAAAGTTGAATGAATTGAATAGATATGTTTTTTGTGGTGTTTGGCAGGCCATAGCTTTAAAAAAATTTCAATAGGCAGAGAGTTTTTGATAACATACTATAATTTTTAGCTATACCCATTCTATTCTTTAAAAGTATTATATGATTATTAAGTACAGTATATCTCATAGCATGCATAATACCAGTGGTAGTAGGCTGGTTGAATTGGTAGTGGACCAGTCTATCCCTGGTTGGACAAGTGTTAGGTCCCTTTTTGAGTAGGGAGCCTTAAAGAGTAATGTGTTCCTTTATTGGTAAACGTACTTACGAAGCCAGTGATCAAGAATAGCCAGAAGTGTGGAGACAAGGGACATCTTGTCTCTGTAGCAAGCTGTGTCTGAGAGACTGAGCGGATCACCAAAGTTCCAGGTTGAGCCAACAAGAGTGCTGTCTACAGGAGGGGCAGTGCTAACTCGTACAGTAAACTTGGAGAGCATACAGTGCCCTCCATGAGTTAAACGCAAAGATGGAACATGCCTACTTACTAGCCTTACACAGCTCGACAAGCTACCCGCATCGTCATCAACACTTGACAGAAACGTGAAAAATTATGCAAAGCTAAGGTAAGGTTGGTATGGCATTAAAGTTAAATAAAATGAACAAAAACAATCAGACATTCAGACCATGACAATAATAAATGCAACCTAAAAACAACTTGCAGTTGTCTTACGAGAAACGAATTATCAACATACACGTATAGTACTCTGATCAAATAATATTAATGTATACAAAATGAAAAGCGTGAAAAACATTTACCATGTAAATGTAAGGCTAAAGAAACATATGCTGAGAAAATTGTTTGCAGAAAATAGAGTACAAAATAAAAGTGGGTTTTCTTTAGTGCAAACCGTATAAACAACAAATCGCCTGGTATCTAAGTGACTTTGGACACCATTACAGTATAATGTATTACACTCAACAACACTATGTAATGATTATACTACTCGTATTTTAATTGGTGATGTTGCCCAGTTAAAGATGAAGTTATATTTAATGGTGTTATATTGGCAGTTCTTGTAAGTTGTAGAAAGTATTGTACACTGAACCATAAGAAATGGAGTGGGTAGCTTATTGCCTGTGTGGAATGCAGAATGTACTATACGAACTTTAAAATGTTGCAAAAGTGCTATGTATGGTAGTAAGTCACAAATGCAAGTTTAATCTTGCTACTCTCCTATCATAGACACAAATCTTCCGAATCTTGTCAGGTAAAATCAAGCCTTCGTTCGTGGAGATTTTTTTGTACTTTCTATTTAGAATTACAGTCGGATGGAAATGGGGGAGGGGGGAAGAAGTAAATGGGTACACAGTGTGTACTTTTGTACCTCATTTTCCATTTATTGTGTTCAATTTCTGATTTAATGGAGACATTAGTTGTCCTTTGTTGAGTTTCTACCAGTCAGCTATGATTTTGTTTCCTCTGAGATAAATATCAACAGTGGTATATTTTTTTTTTTTTTTTTTTTTTTTTTTTTTTTAACACATCGGCCGATTCCCACCAAGGCAGGGTGGCCCGAAAAGAAAAACTTTCATCATCATTCACTCCATCACTGTCTTGCCAGAAGGGTGCTTTACACTACAGTTATAAAACTGCAACATTTACACCCCTCCTTCAGAGTGCCGGCACTGTACTTCCCATCTCCAGAACTCAAGTCCGGCCTGCGGTTTCCCTGAATCCCTTCATAAATGTTACTTTGCTCACACTCCAACAGCACGTCAAGTATTAAAACCATATGCCTCCATTCACTCCTATCAAATACGCTCACACATGCTTGCTGGAAATCCAAGCCCTCGCACACAAAACTTCCTTTACCCCCTCCCTCCAACCTTTCCTAGGCCGACCCCTACCCCGCCTTCCCTCCACTACAGATTTATACACTCTCGAAGTCACTCTGTCTCGTTCCATTCTCTCTACATGTCCAAACCACCTCAACAACCCCTCCTCAGCTCTCTGGACAATCGTTTTGGTAATCCCGCACCTCCTCCTAATTTCCAAACTCCGAATTCTCTGCATTATATTCACACCACACATTAACCTCAGACATGACATCTCCACTGCCTCCAGCCTTCTCCTCGTTGCAACATTCATCACCCATGCTTCACACCCATATAAGAGCGTTGGTATAACTATACTCTCATATATTCCCTCTTTACTTCCATGGACAAGGTTCTTTGTCTCCACAGACTCCGAAGTGCTCCACTCACCCTTTTCCCCTCATCAATTCTATGATTCACCTCATCCTTCATAGACCCATCCGCCGACATGTCCACTCCCAAATATCTGAATACATTCACCTCCTCCATACTCTCTCCCTCCAATCTGATATCCAATCTTTCGTCACCTATTCTTTTTGTTATCCTCATCACCTTACTCTTTCCTATATTCACTTTCAATTTTCTTCTTTTACACACCCTACCAAATTCATCCACCAACCTCTGCAGCTTCTCTTCAGAATCTCCCAAAAGCACAGTGTCATCAGCAAAAAGCAACTGTGACAACTCCCACTTTGTATTTGCTTCTTTATCTTTTAGCCCAACACCTCTTGCCAAGACCCTCGCATTCACTTCTCTTACAACCCCATCTATAAATATATTGAACAACCACGGTGACATCACACATCCTTGTCTAAGGCCCACTTTTACTGGGAAATAGTCCCCTTCCCTCCTACACACTCTAACCTGAGCCTCACTATCCTCATAAAAACTCTTCACTGCTTTCAGTAACCTTCCTCCTATTCCATACACCTGCAACATCTGCCACATTGCCCCCTATCTACCCTATCATACGCCTTTTCCAAATCCATAAATGCCACAAAAACATCTTTACCCTTATCCAAATACTGTTCACCTATATGTTTCACTGTAAACACTTGGTCTACACACCCCTACCTTTCCTAAAGCCCCTTGTTCATCTGCTATCCTGCTTTCTGTTTTACTCTTAATTCTTTCAATAATAACTCTACCATACACTTTACCAGGTACACTCAACAGACTTATTCCCCTATAATTTTTGCACTCTCTTTTGTCCCCTTTGCCTTTATACAAAGGAACAATACACGCTCTCTGCCAATCCCTAGGTACCTTACCCTCTTCCATACATTTATTAAATAATAGCACCAACCACTCCAAAATTATATCCCCACCTGCTTTTAACATTTCTATCTTTATCCCATCAATCCCAGCTGCCTTACCCCCTTTCATTCTACCCACTGCCTCACGAACTTCCCCTACACCCACAACTGGCTCTTCCACACTCCTACAAGATGTTATTCCTCCTTGCCCTACACACGAAATCACAGCTTCCCTGTCTTCATCAACATTTAACAAATCCTCAAAATATTCTCTCCATCTTCCCGATACCTCTAACTCTCCATTTAATAACTCTCCTCTCCTATTTTTAACTGTCACTAGCCCATCTATCCTCCAATAGTTGTTTATATCTTACCCTAACTGCCTCCTCTTTTAGTTTATAAACCTTCACCTCTCTTTTACTTACTGATTCTATTTTCCTTGTATCCCATCTACCTTTTACTCCCACTGTAGCTATAACTAAAAAGTGATCTGATATATCTGTAGCCCCTCTATAAACATGTACATCCTGAAGTCTACTCAACAGTCTTTTATCTATCAATACATAGTCCAACAAACTACTGTCATTACGCCCTACATCATATCTTGTATACTTATTTATCCTCTTTTTCTTAAAATATGTATTACCTATAACTAAACCCCTTTCTATACAAAGTTCAATCAAAGGGCTCCCATTATCATTTACACCTGGCACCCCAAACTTACCTACTACACCCTCTCTGCATGTTTCTCCCACTTTAGCATTTAGGTCCCCTACCACAATTACTCTCTCATTTGGTTCAAAAGTTCCTATACATTCGCTTAACATCTCCCAAAATCTCTCTCTCACTCCTCTCTTCTCCAGGTGCATACACGCTTATTATGACCCACTTTTCGCATCCGACCCATATTTTAATCCACATAATCCTTGAATTTACACATTTATATTCCCTTTTTCCTTCCATAACTGATCCTTCAACATTATTGCTACCCCTTCCTTAGCTCTAACTCTCTCAGATACTCCTGACTTAATCCCATTTATTTCTCCCCACTGAAACTCGCCTACCCCCTTCAGCTTTGTTTCGCTTAGGGCCAGGACATCCAACTTCTTTTCATTCATAACATCGGCAATCATCTCTTTCTTATCATCCGCACTACATCCACGCACATTCAGACAACCCAATTTTATAAAGTTTTTCTTCTTCTCGTTTTTAGTAGATTTGTACAGGAGAAGGGGTTACTAGCCCATTGCTCCCGGCATCTTAGTCGCCTCATACGACACGCATGGCTTACGGAGGAAAGATTCTTTTCCACTTCCCCATGGACAATAGAGAAAATAAAAGGAACAAGAGCTATTAAGAAAAAGAAGAAAAACCTAGATGTGTGTATGTATATATATGCATGTGTATGCCAGTGTAGTGTGACCTAAAGTGTAAGTAGAAGTAGCTAGATATACCTGTTATCCAGCGTGTTTATGAGACAGAAAATAATCCAGCAAGCATGTATATAATCCAGCAAGCATGTGTGAGCGTGTTATATAGGAGTGAATGGAGACGAATGGTTTTTGGGACCTGACGAGCTGTTGGAGTGTGAGCAGGGTAACATTTTGTGAAGGGATTCAGGGAAACCAGTTAATTGATTTAGTTGGACTTGAGTCCTGGAAATGGGAAGTACAATGCCTGCACTTTAAAGGAGGGGTCTGGGATAGTGACAGCTGGGAGGGACTATTCTCAGCTGTCGTATCTGAGCGCCTCTGCAAAGACAGTGATTATGTATGAGTGTGGTGAAAGTGTTGAATGATGATGAAAGTATTTTCTTTTTGGGGATTTTCTTTCTTTTTGGGTCACCCTGCCTCGGTGGGAGATGGCCGACTTGTTGAAAAAAAAAAAAAATCAGTAATGGAAGGAGGAAGATGTAAGTAAGTACACAGTTGTGCTCTTTGATGTGAGGTGTATGCTGGAAGTTTGTTGTACTGCAAGACATGTTATGATGCATAACTTAATATTTTTATGTTTAAGATTTACAGTAACAAAGATTTAATGGAATATTTTAATTAGCAACACAAACAATGGCTGTCAATTAAGGTAGCCTCTTCAGAATAAATTTCTGAAAGATCAGGTACTATGTGCTGTACCTACCTTCCTACCTCCCTACTTGTTGTGTACTTGTGGGATCCAGGGGTCATCAACCCTGCATCCTTGTCCCAGTACAAGATTATTTTACATGAACCCTAGTATACAGTAGAATGAAGTGCATCCTGGTGAGAAAGAGTGTACTTGTGTAGATTTAATAGAGTAAATGGTTTAAAAGAAGAATAGGCTCCTCTAAAAGAATAATTTATTTGTACAGAACTGTTGAAATCCTTAAATGATATGATAGAAATCGTTTGAAAATAGGTGGAGAATAAAATCCTGGTAATTGTCTTCATTAACTTCCCATTCTACATATTATACATCTGATATTAGCACAAATTCTAGAGACTGAAATAATAATAAAGGATACAAAATGCCCATGCACATAGCAACTATCCCTCATTTTGGAATGCATTATTCATAAAGAAATATAGAATTAAATAAGCACAAATACTTGGTGTTCATTGGAAGAGTTTATATTCAGGCAACATAATTGTGACCAAGTTTTGAGGTTTCTTACCTGGTACCTCAGACAGAGGCCAGGTTTTCCTGTTGGATGCCTGTTTAACCAGGCTATTGTTGTTAGCAGCCCATTTGCCTGCATAGCCATCACAGGTGCAATCCCAGATTTGTGTAAAGAGGGCACACTCAATTCTTCTTCACGAAGTAGGCAGAGAGCAATGGCACAAAACTACAGACCAGTAGCACTAACATCGCATATCATTAAAGTTTTTGAGTGCTGAGATGCCAACTCGTTGATTTTATAGAAAATCACAAACTACACAGCCAAAGTCAACGTGATTGTGGAGCAAGATAATTGTACTTATCACATTTATTAGATCATTATGACAAACTTACTGAGGCATGAGAAGAAAAACAGAATGTAGATGTGGTCTACACAAATTTTTAAATTTGTCATATGCTACCATCGTGATACAGTAGCCTCTAAAATGAGATCATTGAGTATAATAAAAAAGTAGAAAAATGGATATTCAGATTTTTAACAATCAGATCACAGAGTGATAAAAAAACTAAAAAAAAAAAAAAAAAAATTAGTTTTAACAGAGTAAAAAGTTAAGTAAACTAAGGTACAGTCCTAGCACCTTCACTGTTTCTCTTCCTCATGGCAGACAGGTTAAAGCTCCAGACACAGCTTTGTATCATCCTTTGCAAATGATACCAAAATAAGATAAAAAAAATTTACAACCAGATATCAACAAAGACTTCCAGTAGGCAAAGAAAAATAACAATATTCATTGGTGACACATTCCAACTACTTAAGCTTGGAGAGCTCAAATGAGCATGGGATTCAATATGCAGGTAGATCATCTCTTAGAATGAAAGGAACATATACCGTACTGTAAAAAGACTTAAGAATAATGTCAGACGACAAATCATTTAGATAACACAATAAAACAAATGTCATAAAGGCCATGAAAATGATAGGATGGATTAGAACTTATAAAACAGGTCATTCAAATTATGGGACTATTGAAATCATTTATGTTCTTATGTCTCTGATATTGTTCTGTGCTCACTTCATCTTTAAACTGCTTGTATTCATTGCTACGGTAAAGCACATTATGATAAATTATCCTCAGCAAAAAAATTTCCAGAGATAATGTATAATAAAAATCATGTAAACAAACGTTTTCTGTCTTTTAAACGCACAAACTTATAATTTTAGATCCCACAATAATGGTGCTTCTCTAAGCAATTACTGTGCAGCATATGCTATAAATATATAGTATGTAATTATTTTTTTATGAGAGGTAATCAAGGAATTAAGACAAGCATAAATTCATGACACTTAGAGATGGTGCATAGAAGATGGCAAGGTATCATGTAATATGTCACATTGGTAGTTTGTAAATATTGTCCTGCATGTTAATATATCCAAGTTACTAATCAATAAAGCCTAGTTAAATTTAGAATTACCAGTATATACAGTATTAATATCTGAAAGTATTGTTTATTGCTTTTGTTCTTAAGAACTTTTTTTCATAATGTGCCTCCTGTTAAAATTCCATATTTCAGAATGTGCGCACAGTGTTGCTATCTGTAATTTCTTTGCTGAACGAACCTAATACTTATTCTCCGGCCAATGTGGATGCTTCCGTTATGTACCGTCGCTGGAGGGACTCTAAGGGCAAGGATAAAGAATATGAAAATATCATCAGGTAATTTTTTATACCAATATTAATTTTTATTGGATGGCTAGTGAGTTGTGACAACTGATTTGCCACCCTCAGATGTAAAGTCCTTTGTGTTATATAGTACAGACATTGGTCAATATTGGATTGGGTTTATTTTGGCTGCTTTGTTTTGAATTTTTGACATTTATGCTACAGCATCCTGACTAAGTACTACATTGTGAGAGTTGATTTGATTTATGCAGATTGTAGCATTATACAAAAAATGAATTTTCATTTAGTTTTTGTCATGCTTCTGGATTCCGTAAACAAATATTTCTCTGAAGTTTCCTCTGCAAGCTTGGTAAACCCCTCTTCCAGTCAGATAAAACCCAGCCAGGCTTGTCTTTCCAAAGCTGCTTCAGACAGCAATAACATGACCAAACTTTAGATGCATGAACACACATTGGAGGTGGCAGATGGCAACAGGTTGCCTCACCACACTCAAGAAAGTGAAAGGAAAGACTTCTTCACTACTTCCCATGCATTTATCACAGATATTTGTAAAAACACAAGTGAAATGTGAAAAAGCTAATTTTGAAATACTGTGTGAAAAGAATATATTTATTTTTTATGTGAAGTACGTAATAACCTATTTTGGTCGATATTCACAAGGAGGGCTGGAGGCTCGATCCTCCATCCTCTAAACACAAGATGGATATACTATTTAACTTCACCAATTGGAGAATTGACCGAGACAGAATTAAAAGAAAACTTGGATATTCCCTAGAAAATGGTTCTGAACATTCTTAACTCACACCAGTGCATGAAAAAATTAAATTTAGAAGCACACAAGATGTATAAAATGTTCCACTGAGAAAGCCTACAAGATAAGAGAATATTGAAGGATGTACTGAAGAAAAGATTAAATTGCTTAAAAATGAGCATAATCTACACACACACCAATATAAAGCAAAAACTAAAACACTCATATCAGACGATAGAGACACAAAGCCATTCAAGAAATTGCAAAACATCCTAAATACTGTATTTTTACACATATGCACAATTCAAATAAAAAAAAACTTTGAATTAGAATTTGGCATAATTCTCAAAGGAGGTTTGTGCATGGATGACAAAAGAAATGAAAAAAAATTGAAAATGGCATGAATTAATGTTCAGTCCACTAAATGAGAGAGAGAGTTGAGGATCCAGCATCTGAAAGGAATACTACGTAATTGGAAAAGTTGGCAGATAACTTTCTTACAAATAGAACACAGAGCAGTAGTGAACAAAGTAGAATCAGAGCTCTGTTCTTCAAGGCACAGTACTCTATCCGGTTCTCTATCTCAGTCTTGTATTTAACATAGACAGATATGTAAATCATAACACCATATCATCCTTTGCAGACAATAAAAAAAATTTGTACAGGAGTAACTTCTACTATGAAATTTTTTTCAATACTACTACTACACTCTGCTATTACTTCTGCTGCTAACACTGCCGTTACCTCTGCTACTGCTGTTGCTGCTATTACCTTTACCATTACTACTACTACTATTGCTGCTATTACCTTTACTGCTACAACCACTTAATTCTGCATCCACTACTACTGTCACTACCACTCACTCCTCACCCCACCCCTTACAGTACGTATAGTCTTTAGGCCATCTATACTTGTCTTGCCCCAGTTGTAATCTGACAATGGTCCAGGGCTGACCATAACATAAGGTTATTTTCCTAGGTACGGGTTTTTGGTGAATTGTTCCAGACATGGTATTGACTTTTTATTCTTTAAGTCTCTTATATTATAAAATGCAGTGGTACCTCGGTTAACGATATTTTTTTGTTCCAGAATGCTGTTCAAGTGCCATTACCAAACGAATTTATCCCCATAAGGAATAATGTAAAATAGACTAGTCCTTTTAGACCCCCAAAAATACACTTACAAAGGCATTTAAAAAAATAAAATTACATAAAAGGGCGAGTTTGGGGACCATCGTTAACCGAGGTACCACTGTAAGTGTAAAGTTCTTAAAAACAAATGTTCATTCTGCAGTACGTCACTGCTGCAGCCCAGCTCTTATATTTTGGGCAAATCTTTTGAATGCTAAATGGCAAATTTTTCTTGTCTTTTGTAAAAAAATTTGGGTTTTAGATATCGCTCCATATTTGCATTTTAAATTACAAGAATTTGAAAAAGAATGACTTAGTTTTACTGTAATAATAAAATGTATTTTTTATATACTTTTGTATTGCTTTCTTATTTTTAATTACGTAACCTAAGATTTTTTTTGTGCTGCTGTTCATACATTGCACAGTTTGTCTTGTGTAAAGGCAAAATGTTTGTTTTATATACCCACACTATAGTATCACCAGCTACAATAAATAGTAACCACCTACTCTAAATTTCAGTGTACATATATCTTGTTTAAAATTTCATGCTAAAGTATACAGTACTGTAGTCATGTTACTTTTTAGTAATTTATATACAGTGGACCCCCGCGTAACGTAAAAACTTCATTCCAGAAGCCTGCTCAAGTGCCATTACCGAACGAATTTACTGACTTAAGAAATAATGTAAAGTAGGTTAGTCTATTTCAGACCCCCAAAATTACTTACAAAAGCACTTACAATATTATACAGTGGTACCTCGGTTAACGATGGTCCCCAAACTCGCCCTTTTATGTAAGCTTATTTTTTTAAATGCTTTTGTAAGTGTATTTTTGGGGGCCTAAAAGGACTAGTCTATTTTACATTATTCCTTATGGGGATAAATTTGTTTGGTAATGGCACTTGAACAGCATTCTGGAACGAAAAAATATCGTTAACCAAGGTACCACTGTACTTACATAATTGTACGATTTCCGGGGTGTTCGTAACTCGGGGGTCCACTGTACGTACTGTATATACAATAATGTTTCAACTGGACATTTAACTTATCAGTGCAGCCATATTTTGTGTTTAGCTTTTCTTAAGTGTCTTAACCCTTTGACTGTTTCGGACGTATATATACGTCTTACGAGCCAATGTTTCGGACGTATTTATACGCCTAAATTCTAGCAGCATCAAATCAAGCAGGAGAAAGCTGGTAGGCCCACATGTGGGAGAATGGGTCTGTGTGGTCAGTGTGCGCAGTATAAAAAAAAATCCTGCAGCAAGCAGTACATATTGAGAAAAAAAAAACTCCGACCGTTTTTTTTAATTAAAACGCCGTCTTTGAGGTGTATTTTCGTATAGTATTTATGGTTGTATTCTCTTTTTCTTGGTCTCATTTGATAGAATGGGAAACGTATTACAGGAATAGAGATGATTTTGATTAGTTTCGTGATGTAAACGATCTTGAAATTGAGCTCAAAGTAGCGGAAATGTTCGATTTTTGCAAATGTTCAAAAGTAAACAAATCACACCATGCGTCCAATACACATCAATTGGTGAGTCTAATATTCTTTCACAAGTGCACAGATATTATTTATACAGTTTTTTCAATAATGCAATAGTCTGCATAACAATAAATCTTCTATTTTTTGTATGAATAAAAAATAAAAATAGAAAGCAAGAGTAATGTAAGAGGGGCCTAAAGACATGACTAAAGAACAGATAACATCTTATTTTAGTGCTAGGGATGTCTGCATTGTTTATTCTGGACCCTATTTTGAAATTGACATCTTTTTTATTTTGCATTAAATTGGCGAAATTGCCATTTTCTGACCACTTTATTGGGTAGTTGAAATCGGTAAATTGGTGATTTCTTGTACTCAATCGATAGAACAAATGGAGTTCTAAAGAAATAGCTATGAGTTTGGTCGGCCATCCCAATGGAATTAGCCTAAAATAGGGCTCAAAGTCAGCGAAATCGCCGATGAGTATATAACACTGACATCGCAAACTTTGCGAGAGCGTAATTCCGTAAGTTTTCAATCAAATTTCATACTTTTGGTGTCATTACAATCGGGAAAAGATTCTCTATCATTTCATAAGAAAAAATAATTTTTTTTTTTTTCCAAAATTTTCCGACATAGAATGACAGTTTCAGAATGGGGCCTCCGACAGTCAAAGGGTTAAATTCACATTCTGATATAATGATGGTAATATAGCAATACACTACTGATAGCTCTGAAATGCTACATATGTAGTACAGTGGTACCCCGGATTTCGTACAGCTCCCAACTCGAACAATTATGTAAGTGTATTTTTGTAAGTGCTTTTGTAAGTGTATTTTTGGGGGTCTGAAACGGACTAATCAAATTTACATTCGTCCTTATGGGAACAAATTCGTTCGGTAACTGCACTTGAACAGCCTTCTGGAACGAATTATTGACGAAATCCGGGGTACACTGTATAATGATTTCGACAGCTATACCATACAGTACCTTCACATTGCTATATTTATATGCAGCAACCTCCTTGAATAAATCCTTGTTCTGATTCATTTAATGGAATAATTTTATTATTTTTATCTGCAGGAAACAGGTGATGTCATCTCGTAGTGAAGCAGAGCGGGATGGAGTGGTAGTGCCACTTACGCAAGAAGATTATTGTATCAAGACCAAGGTTAAGCCAGATACTGAGCCTGTAGATATGTATGATTTCTATGATGACGATTATGACATTGATGACGATGATGAAGATGACGACGAAGAACTATCCGATAATGGTGAGTGATATGTTTATATTTTAAAAGCTAAGTATGTAGTGGTAATTGCATGTTTGGGAATACTACAGTAGTTAAAAGGACGACAGATATTATGACTGTTTTTCTTTTTCACAATCTTACATAAAGCTTCATAGTCATCTGCTGATACAGCTACACTCTCATATCTAAGTACAATAGCTCTGTATTCATTATCTCAAAACACATTCTTACCATTGGTGGCAAAAATATGTATAGCAATAAAACTTATTTTTATTACATTTCAAGTGAAATGTAATAATAAAAGGCCTTTTGTTGGAAATGTCTTCTTCCACCAGTTGTTTGGCTCACTACCATATTCCAACTACAGTAAACCCTTGATTCAAGAGACTAGAAGGTAATAATGGAGACTGTGGTGATGAGATGATCATACAAGATATAGTTACACTCCATAAAGGTGGTACTAAACCAATTGCAAAAATCTATAGAGCTAAAGACCCTTCTGCCAGCCAAACTAGGAGCATACCCTCCGGCCACATTCACTACCCCATCATCCACGTTGTTTTCCTCCATGTTACCCTGACAGTCATGATAGTCTGTCTACCTAAGACATTAGCCACTCAAATGAATTGGAGAAGTCATCCATGCTTTGTATTTCAATTTGCTGTATAACCAGAGGTCTTTAAATATATTGTATTTTTATCATGTGTAACCATAATGTGCTGGTTAAAATGCCCAGTATTAGAGATATGCATCTCCCTTCTGTGTGTTAACACTAAATTTTTTAATTCACTTTTATTTTTTTTTTTAATTCAAGTCTATAAAATATATTTAATTTTTTTAATGGACTATACACGGCTACCCATTTGTCCATTTTAATAACTCCCATTGAAGTTGCATTTTCATACTTTGTAAGACTAGATTACCACTTTTCAGTTACATTTCATTTATTTAGCATTCATTTGTATGTGAATAAGACATTATTCCTTTTGATATAAACTGCATATTTTCTTATTCACATAGTTGCCAGTATATTTTGCCATTGATACACATCTTCCTTTCTTTTTGTTTATTATATCACTGTGACCCTTCATGGAAAGTACAGTGGACCCCCGGAAATCGGCCATAATTCGTTCCATAAGGACAAATGTAAATTAGATTAGTTGTTTCAGACCCCCAAAAATACACTTACAAAAGCACTTACAAAAATACACTTACATAATTGTTCGAGTTGGGAGGTGGCTGATTTCCGGGGGTCCACTTTATATCACTGTAACCTTTTGAGGAAGGTGCCTCGATATTGATGAAGGGCTCTTTATCCAAGGGATTGGGGCTGCCCTCCCATTTCCTCGGATCAAGCTTGATTATTGTTCATTCCCCTCAGGCACTGGAAGACCCTTGTGGGTGTAATGCTTCCTTGTGAATACATTACTGTGATGATTTGTCCTTCAGTAATGTGCTTTAGATTGTAACAAGTCACTTTTGGCTGACAACCTTGATAAATAGGCATTTTCTCCTATTTATTTCTAGCCATTACAATAGTTTTTCTCTCTCTTTCAGATATTGATGATGGTGATGACAGTGGAAATGGTGAATCGTGATAGGCTGGTATCAGAAGACACTGGAGGGTGGTTTAGTTGCTGGCCCGAATGCTTAAACGTCCCTAGAGTAATAAAAAAAAAATCAGACAAACATAGTTATTGTTCACATTGCATTGGTCTATCAGCTATGAAAAGTGGATTCTGCAGAACCTGCCAACTCTTAAGCAGTTATTTAAGAATTCGGGCAGAAAGTAAAGTGAAGTCCAAGGTAGTGGCACCCAGTTTCCCCCTCACACATCACCCATTGTTATCACTACCACATTGGCCCCATGCATCTCATGAATCCTTGATCACATGTGCATGTGAAACCAGTGCAAGCATGTAAATTAGTGACCATTAATTTACTGTCGCTGATTTATGGCGTGACTTGGACGACGTACATCCACAAATACGTTGCTCTTTGATCGCGTTCACTTGTGAATATGACAACTCTCAACCACCCACATTTCAGGCGATGTGTGTATGCTGACTGATCTTCAAAGTCATCATCACTTTCTATGGTAACAAGAATTCCTGCTGTTGTCAGAGCGAGTGTGATGTATGAGTTCATTTGCGTTTCTGAAAGATCACACAATATCTAATTTTTTTCTAGAGTACGTATATTAATAATTTATTGAGGAAGACAAGTGCTGTGAGTTTATTACAAAAAACCTTATTTTTGTCTTTCTTGCTTAGTGGCAGTATGGGGCCAGAAATTGCAGAGCAAAATTTCATTTAGATTTTGTGTATGGCATATGATATTGTAAATAAAATTGGTTTTATTAATGATTTATCACATACATATACCAAATAAGCCTAAGCCAATTTCTAGTAATGAACATTGATATAATTGACAATATTGCTACATATTGTAAAAAAAAAAAAAACTTAAACCGGCCTTCAACTAGAGAAGACATGTATAGTGTTTGTAATTTTGTTGGTGGCAAATATGGCAATCAGCACTTTAAGGTTGATTTGAACTTGAGATATCATTGGCAACTCAGCCTTAAAGATCTTGAGCCTGGATAACATGCATAGTGTATTCTGCAGCGCTGCCATGGGCAGCTTTGCAAGCAACAAAGTGAATTACTTGATATTCCATTTTTTTTTTTTCAATTAAATTTGCTTGGAGCTTATTCTGTAAGGCGAGGCTCAAAGATTATTTTCTATTGCCATTAACACTAAATTTTGCAAATGTGAGAAGATTGGGGTCTTGATGCAGGATTAGATTAACCTTTTGAGGTAGTTTAGATTGATGTGAATTATGTGATCTGGAAAATTGTCATAATCTCTTAAAGTTCTTGTTACTCAAATTTTTTGACAATAATACTGTTGTGTGAAAGCTATGTACTTTATTTCTTCTCACAAATAATAATTCCATCCAAACTGAGGGATATAATTTTCCATCATGTACAGTTATTAAAAGGAAGTTTAAAATATTTACATGGAAGATGTTTATCTCTTTCCTTAATTATCATTGCCTTCAGATATGTGCTATTTACTCTTGATATGTGTAATTTTCTTGCAAATGCCATTTTGAGTTTCCCCTCGCTATTATCACTTTGAATTCAAATTTGATAATGCAGATTTGAGTTAATTAGCTGAGATAGCAAGGTGAAATTTTATGGTCTCAAGGATTCGTATAGTTTGTACACAAGAAAAGAGCAGATGAACTGGGATGAATATAAGAAGGATTCATTGTACATAACTCATTGTCATATTTATAATCACCTTTTCTGTGGACTATGATAGGAGGTATGTTACCATAATTGGAAAAATTTAATTTCCTTTATGCAGTCTTTAAGTGCCAGAGTTATCTATGATATTTCTACAGCTCAAGATACACGAAAAGATAAATGGAAGAAGCACATGAAAGCTCTTTCTCCAGTAACACCTCTTGCTAATATAGGCTGATATTTGCTCACTTACGTTTCTTTAATCTCAGTTGTACTACTCTACTGTGGCTTCACTACAAGTCAAACTAAACAAAAGAAAAAAAAAAAAGCCTATTTTAAGATAGCACGAGTACCCAATTTCAGATATTGATGTTTTTTCTATTAATATTTTGTAGCAGAAGCTGTATTTAATGTTATTTTTGTATAGTCTTATGACAGGAGGTATTCTTAATGGCACTTTCAAGCGACCTCATGCAAGAATATGTACCAAGTATTTCAGCAACATTTCAGGTATTTTGTTTGTAGTGCATATATTTCAGTTGCAAACAATGCTCTACCTATTATCATTAACAGCATCACAAAACTAATATGAAAGCCAGAGTTTTATCATTTTGAGTTGCTGAATAATTGTCCCTCAACAAAATGCTGTATGGAGCTGGATACAGACTGCTGCACTTTTGTATGGTTAATTGTAAGGATTGCAGGCTTCGTTTAGTGTAATAAAGATATTGTTACAAGGCTTTTTGTTTTCCATATTTATTCCCATATATACTGTACTAGTGTATATCAATGTTTTTGTTAATCTAATAAAGAAAAATGCACTTGTAAAACAGGACACCTTGAACCACATGCCTGTCTTGCTGACAAGGAAAACAAGGGAGAAAGAAATCCTGTACATCAAGTCTATTAACCTAGTATGATGTAATTAAAATCGTTCAAGAATAAAATGGATGGGTGGATTGCATTTTCTGTAATTAGATTTTTAACATTTTTATAGGCCCTTAACCCTTTGACTGTCGGAGGCCCCTCTCTAAAACTGTCATTCTATGTCGGGAAATATTTGAAAAAAAAAAATATTTTTTCTTATCAAAATGTTAAGATTATTTTTCTGATTGTTTAAATCCCCCCAAAAAATTTTGCGATCAGTACTTACCGAGATATAGAGCGGTAAAGTTGGCAAAAAATGATCCGTGTATGGCAACAACGGCGAATGCCACTCACCAGGTAAACTTTGGTTTACTTCCTTTCGTAGGTTTCTTGTTTTTTTTAACTATTTTATTTTTTTATATAACTTGTGTGGCCTGTGAGACCAAAGTAAGGTGCAATGTATATGTATATATATACACCCGTATGCAACACAATAATTGCACAAACATTAGTATCATTATATTGTTTACAAAACTTGTTTACACCAACCAACAATAAAAAAAATTGTTTATTACTATTGTTCTATAATATATATACACATATATAATGACTGGACACTTTCCATCAACTGCAATTAGTACTTCAAAGCTCCAAGCTGTGTGTGTGTGGACATCTAAATTTGCCAAGTCAGGGTAAGGCAGCTGTCAAAATGACATATTATACCATTACTCACCACCCACACTGCCTGTCAACACAAAAGGGGACCCATGTCTTCTTCCCCACAACCTCCTATCTTTCCTTCATACCTACCTTCCTAGCTTCCTTTCTTCCTTCATTCTTTTCTGCCTTCCTTTCTTACATATTTCCTTCCTTCCTCTCATTTCTTCCTTCCTGCCTTCCTTTCTTCCTTCATTCCTTCCTTTATTTCTTCTTTTGTTCCTTCCTTCCTCTCATCTCTTCCTTCCTTTCTCTCTTTCTTTCTTAATTCATTCCTTCTTCCTTTCCTCCTTCCTTCTTCTTTCCTTCCTTCCTCTCATCTCTTCCTTCCTTACTTTTTTCCTTCCTTCCTTCTGGTATCCTGGGCATTTCTTTCGGTCACAAACTCCTCAAAACCATGAAATTTATCTTCAGAGACACTTCCATCTGTGTTAGAGCTATCATTGAGGAAGAGAACAGTCCCAGATGTGCCAAGGAGTCAGATAATTCTTACCGCTAGGCATGCTGAACAAGGACTACTGAAATGGCATTCCCACAATGCACCACTGGCTGCCCGATTTTTTTTTTTATACTGCGCACACTGACCACACAGACCCATTCTCTCGCATGTAGGCCTACCAGCTTTCTCCTGCTTGATTTGAGGCCGCTAGAATTTATGCGTCTTAATACGTCCGAAACATTGGCTCGTAAGATGTATATATACGACTGAAACAGTCAAAGGGTTAAGAAAGGATAATATAGAAATGATGGAAAACAGGAAATGTAAGAGGCAAACTTTTACAGCAGATGAGACTGAATGGGAAAGGTGAACAATGATACAAGGTTCAAATGTCTTCATAGGGTAATGTCACTAGCTAAGTGCCTGCACTAATTTCTACAGTATATATAAATGGCTTGCCAAAAGGAACTGAGAAAATGTTTGCATGTGATAGAGCCCTATGCAAGATGAGTAATAAAAATTTATATCCCTTCAAAACCTGGACATATTGAACAAGTAGAGTATGAAATGGATGATGGCATTTAATGTGGATAAAGGTAATAGAAATTGGGTACAGTGAAAATAGGCCTCACACAGAATACAAATTTTATAACAAACCACTTAAAGCATCAAACGAAGGGACCTGGTTGTTGACTATGTCAATAAATATGAATGGAAAAATAGCAAACGATACTTAAAATACGTGACGACTCTGATATTGGCTATTTTATAAATAACATTTAGGTATGTGGATGGAGATGATGAACGTTATCCATGGAGGCAAAGAGGGCAATGTATGAGTATAGTGTTACCAACACTTATATGGTAGTGACTTGCAGTGAGGAGGAGGCTGGAGGCAGTGGAGATATCATATCTGAGGGCAATGTATGGTGTAAATATACAAAGAATTTGTAGCTTGGATAATTAGGAGGAGGTGCTGAGTTACTAAAAGTATTATCCAGAGTGCTGAGGAAGGGTTGTTGAAGTGGTTTGGACATTTAGAGGGGATGGAGCAAAATACAATGACTTGGAAGGTGTATAAATCTGTAATAGAGGGAAGGCTGGGTAGGGGGTCGCCCTAGGAAAGGTTGGACGGAGGGGGTAAAGGAGGTATTCGTGTGTAGGGTTTGGACATCCAAAAGGTGTGTGTGAGCATGTAAAATAGTGAGTGGAGGCAAATGGTTTTTTGGATTTGACAAACTGTTGGAGTGTGAGCAAGCTAACATTTTGTGAAAACTCAGATGAGTCACTGGGATGTTAGGAAGCATTTCTTCAGTCATAGAGTTATCAGGAAGTGACCAATCTGGAGAGTGATGTAGTGGAGGCAGGATCCATACATAGCTTTAAGAAGAGATACGATAAAGCTCGTGGAACAGGGAGAGTGCCCCTTGTAGCAACCAGCAAGGAGGCAGGGCCAGGAGCTGTGACTCGACCCCTGCAACCACAAATAGACGAGTACACGTACACACACACACAAGCCTACTTATTACACACTAAGGGATCCACAATCAAGTAGCATCTCCCACTGATGACAATCTCCCAAAAATGACAATGGACATCTTTTCGTCAAAATGATGAATCCCTAAGTATGCCTAAATGACCGCAGAAAACTTGACCTGTTTCAGTCAAGACATCTATTTCCACCCTCTTAAAAAGTGAGATGTGCATTATCAGAATAAATGCTACTGACCTAGCCAATAAATGAATACATACCCATACCAGTGGCAGGACCCCATTGACTACGCAAATACTTCACGCTCGCTTCATGCCAATTAGGTGTTGTCATCCTTCACACGGCCATTCAACAAAATTTCACAAATTGTTTCGGACATGCAGTACAAAAACTATTTAAACTTAAAACACCTCCCAATTACCAGGGCTGAAACTTAGGTTCACCTTACTTGCAGATGGAGATAATACCCAATGAATGTAACTTTAATCTGTCTTTCAATGACCATGAACATCCCCTTCATTATACACAGGTCAGTGACTCACAAAATGATAATAACACGATTGCAAAGAAACCACTAAAGAGGCAAGGTTAGAACCCATGGTGAGTGAGTGGTAAACTCCAGGCCAGTGCGTAAACCAGCTGGCCCAGTGGCTTACACACTGGCCTGGAGTTTTACCACTCGCCATAGGTCAGTGTTTGCCAGTGAGGAACCCAAAGAACAACAATACTGCATCTGTAGTTGCTACAGTTACCTAATAAAACCTTGTAGGTCACAGGAAGAATGCAAGTCTGTGCAGAAACACATCAGAACCCAAATTATGACCATCTTCCTGCTTTACTTGAAAAATAAAGCAAAGAGCATCCCTCATAGTTTCATGTTTACTTTCACCACGCCTTTATAAAGCAATTTTTCCATCAGGTGAAGTGCCTTGATGCTGGTGAGACATTTGATCCAAAGAAGTGGACCTACCCTTCCCTTCCCTTCCTTGGAGTGACCTGACTCTCAAATTTTCCATGCACTGTATGACCGCTGTGTGTGTGTGTGAGCGAGCTGTTTGCCTGAACGAATCTGCCTGCAATCTATTTCTGGAACATTGCAAGCTACTGATGATGTTTTGATGGCAACACGAAAGGCCTTGAGATATCATTCAACTCCCCCGTGATTATTTTGCATCTTTTTATCGCTCATTCACAATTACTGCACATTATATATGTATTTTTTAACACATCGGCTGTTTCCCGTATATAGGTATGATAGCATTGTCATAATTATCACAATTAAGCTGCTCTGAAATGTTCACAACCATTTTTTATCATATCCAAACATAGGTAATGACTAGAAATAGAAATGGTAAAGGGTAGACGTTGGGGAGATATAACAAGTGTATAACTTTAAGATGGCAATAAATAAAGGAGATACAAATAAGGATTTGAAAGTGTTTCTCCACACAGGACTTTCAGTAATGAATTCAATTTGGAGAAATTTAGATTTAGAAAAGATATAGGAAAGTACTGTTTTGACAGTAAATAGTATGATAGCCACCCAGGATAACCCAAGAAAGTCAGTGAGTCATTGAGGACGGTGTCTTCTTTTCACTGGGGGCCTTTAATGTTGTCCCCCAGGATGCAACCCACACCAGTTGACTAACACCCAGGTACTTATAATCTTTATTTTACTACAAGTACATGTACATGGTATACAGGCCTAGCTGACATCAATGACATACTACTATATAGAAAGTCCCGTTATGCTGAGCATTTCGGGCAGATTAGGTCAGTGTCCCAGGATGCGACTCTCACCAGTCGACTAATAATAATAATAATAATAATAATAATAATTTTTATTTGGACATGATACAAAGAATTACATTTGGTTATTGAGATTACATGAGGTGTACATGCCAAAAGCCCCTAGTATGCAGGGCATTTTGGGCAGACTTAAAATTAACTTAAAACTAGATTGTAAGAATTTTTGTAGATAGTACGTATACAATGAGTAAAGGTGAGTATTTAAGCTATGAAGTTTGAACATAGTTTTGTACTTTTGTCTTCATTATAAAATTAATTAAATCAGATTAAACAAATTAAAGCAATAGTAATAATAAAATAATAAAAAGTTATGGTTGATAATTTATAAAATAAGTAAAGTTGCTTATCTAAGTTTTAAAGTTTGAATATAAGTTGAACATATCAATTAATTGTAGCAATTTATTGCAGCAATGCAACTAATTGAGTGAGATAACAATTTAAAACAATTAATTGCATTGCAGTTAGTTTACGTGGTCATTATAATATAAGTGTTGTGGGAATAATTAGCTAAGTAAGTATTATTCATAACAGGTACCCATTTTACTGATGGGAAACATAGACAACAGGTGTAAAGAAACACGCCCAATGTTTCTGCCCTGGCTGGGAATCGAACCCAGGCCCTCGCCGTGTGAAGCGAGAGCTTTAGCCACCAGACCACCACCTGCTAGGTGAACAGGGACAGCAAGTGTAAGGAAGCTAAGGGGTGTGTCCTATGAGGAGAGGGTAAGGGAACTCCACCTGATGACAAGAGGACTTGGGAAAGGTATGATAACGACATACAAATATAGAGAATTTGATAAGGTGAACATTATGCTTCAGAGATTGGCCGCCTCAGACCACCACAGGCCGCCTGAGGCCGCCACGGGCCGCCTGAGGCCGCCACGGGCCGCCTGAGGCCGCCACGGGCCGCCTGAGGCCGCCACGGGCCGCCTGAGGCCGCCACGGGCCGCCTGAGGCCGCCACGGGCCGCCTCGGGCCGCCTCGAGGCCGCCACGGGCCGCCTCGGGCCGCCACGGGCCGCCTCGGGCCGCCACGGGCCGCCTCAGGACGTCACGGGCCGCCTCAGGCCACCAAGGGCCGCCACAGGCCGCCTCAGGCCGCCACGGGCCGCCTCAGGCCGCCTCAGACCACCACAGGCCGCCACGGCCCGCTTCAGGCCACCACAGGCCGCCTCAGGCCGCCACGGGCCGCCTCGGGCCGCCTCAGGCCGCCACGGGCCGCCTCGGGCCACCACAGGCCGCCACGGGCCGCCTCAGACCACCACAGGCCGCCACGGGCCGCCTCAGACCACCACAGGCCGCCACGGGCCGCCTCAGACCACACAGGCCGCCACGGGCCGCCTCAGACCACCACAGGCCGCCACGGGCCGCCTCAGACCACCAGCAGGCCGCCACGGGCCGCCTCAGACCACCACAGGCCGCCACGGGCCGCCTCAGACCACCACAGGCCGCCACGGGCCGCCTCAGACCACCACAGGCCGCCACGGGCCGCCTCAGACCACCACAGGCCGCCACGGGCCGCCTCAGACCACCACAGGCCGCCACGGGCCGCCTCAGACTACCACAGGCCGCCACGGGCCGCCTCAGACCACCACAGGCCGCCACGGGCCGCCTCAGACCACCACAGGCCGCCACGGGCATTGGCTTACTTTTAGCCAGCTCCATTTTTTCCGCTCTGCGGATAAATATTTAACGGTCTTTGGTGGGAAGCCGGTTACTGTACTCGGGTGGGGGTGGGGGTCCCGCTTTGCTGGGGCTTGGCAAGGGGGGTCCACCGGACCTAATCGGAAACTTTCAAGTTTCTATCTCTAGTTTCCAAAGGAACTTTTGTTCCTTTTCTTTCATGGCTCAGCCTTGGGCAACAAACCTTCCCCGACCATCGGGAAGTCGGACTCGATACGGCTTATGCTGTCAGTGGCCCTGATAACCCCAACAAAGACGACGACGACGACGACGATGACTTCACAACCAAACAACCGAGGTGAGTTGTGTAGCAGCCTATGATGAAACACCCGCACGGGTTGTGTGCTTCACTTGAAATATGAGAAAAATAATATCGTCCCCAGTGGAAATAAGTCACCGACTTTTTTTTCCCGGAGTTATCCTAGGTAATTTACAATGTGTTAATTATACTTTTGTGTAAGATAAGATTTCGTTCGGATTTTTAACCCCGGAGGGTTAGCCACCCAGGATAACCAAAGAAAGTCAGTGCGTCATCGAGGATTGTCTGTCATATTTCCATTGGGGTCCTCAATCTTGTCCCCCAGGATGCGACCCACACCAGTCAACTAACACCAAGGTATCTATTTGCTGCTAGGTGAACAGGACAAAAGGTGTAAAGAAACGTGTAAAATTGTTTCCACCCCCGCCGGGAATCGAACCCGGGCCCTCCGTGTGTGAAGCGAGAGCTTTGCCATTTACTTAACTCCTTTTGGCAGCAGTTTTATGTAGAGTAAATTTTAATCAAATTGTGCTTATGCTGAATGGTGGTAGCTGCTGTAGCTATTACATATTATCTTTTTATGTAGGAAGACCGTTGATGCTGGGTAACCTTGTGGGTTTAGTGCTTAGTTATGATTATAATAATGATGCTGGGTAATGGCTTTTATACCAAAGGTTCAGTGTTAGGGTGGGTGAATATGATGTATATATTCCATTGGTAATAGTTACTAACAACTACTGGGTGGAATTTGGCTGTTATTTTACATTTTTTCAATATAGACCCTGTGTACATCGTGGAATAGATAATTATTTCATGTGCAATTGTTATTTTGGGAGGTACAAAGAAAATTAATATATTTTATTTTGGTTGCACAGCACCGAGGTGTATCTCACTGTCTGGCCCAGTGTAAACAAAGGCTGGTTGGGTTTTCAGGTTTAGTAGCCTCGCCTCAAAACAAAACCTCAACTTTAACATAACCAAGTTTCATTAATATCTTCCAAAAAAAAATTTGCACGAGAAATACAGTGGTACCTCGGTATACGTCCGCTTTCGAATAAGTCCAACTTGGTATATGTCCTGTTTGGACGCGAAAATTTTTGTTTGGTATACGACCTTTGTTTGGAATACAACTTGTGTGCTAGAACTTGTTTGGGTCAAAATGAGTAACGACACCGCGCGCTACCTTTGTTTACCTCTGTGAAGGCCCTCTTCATAATGGACAATGCTCCAGCTCACCGGGCACGTTATTCTTATGTTTATGACCATTCTTGATAAGTTTTAAGATCATTCTTTATATGTTTAGGATAATTTTTGTACATTTTATCATTTTTCAAATGTTTAATAGCAATCTCCAGAAAGTGTCTCTCTCTCTCTTGATATGCTTGAGAAAACAGCTTCAGAAAAAGAAATATAATTGCATTCCTAATCTTCTGCAGATAGCAACACCCAGCGTAAGATTTTAGAGGATCTGCAGTTAAAGAAACAGATGATTCTGAAGCAGGGTGTATCTCAGGCTCTCAGTGCACCAGCAACTTCCCAGCAACCCACTGTAAGTTGGCATCAGAGATGAATTAAAGTGACTATAATGTTGATGAAAAAATGCTATAATATTAAGAAAAGTAGTACTACATCGGCAAGAAAAATGACAATGCTGGCGAGAGAAAAATGACAATGCTGGCGAGAGAAAAATGGAAACAATAATGACCAAAAGAGGGCTACCATATCAGGGAAAAAATAGTTATGGTGTAGAAAAAACCAGAGGTGTTTCTGTTGCTACATGATCCTTAAGCCTAATTCCCCATCTACCTTAGGTTAAGTTTGGATAAATTGTATTGTTATACATTTATAAAAATTAATGAATTATAACATAAAGATACAATATTGTATGCTGACACAGACAAGATGAACTGTTCATAAATATCTTTATCCACATAACACCAATAAACTGAAAAAGGGGACCCATTGGGCACATTAAAATACCCAGTTTAGAGCTCATGACTAGTCACCGTTTTGACTGTCTTAACAACAGTGAAATAAAGTACGTAGTATTGAGTTTGACTAACAGGATGGATTTGGTAACTAAATTTTAGGCTAAGACACTTTAGTTGTCTTAGCCAAGTTGTCTTTAGTAAATTACTTGATACAGTACTCTATATAATTGTGGAAGCCATATTTAGCCCTCCAAACAAGTGATTTTCTTTTCTTTCATTAATGTCTGAATAACTATTTTATAAATGGTGTCTTATAATTTTGGTTTTCATTTTATATAAAAAAATAAATCAATTGGAATGTTGCAATGATGTACTACATTTTCACTCAAACAAAATAAACAATCTTTTTGCATTATGTTCTGTTCATATAATTTTGCAAAATGTTTGCTGATGTCTTTTAAACATGTTTATGCAGTAGTTTACAACATGCTTACTCATTGTCTTGCAATGGGTAAGCTTTTAGTGTTTTATTCTTGCCAGAGAGGGATGTAAGGTCTTCTGCAAGTCTTTATAAACATCTTGTAAGAGTGATGCACTGTTCCGCAGGGTTGGTCATCAGGCACAGACGGACACATCGCTGGCAACAGTCAGAGGTCCAACCTGCTTCAGGCAACCTCCTCTAGTTTTGGTTATTTTATCCCACAAGATTCATCCTTTGGAAATTTTATATTACCAGTTTTGCCTCGCTTAGATCCTAAATGAAAAGTTGTGTTCTTGACAAGAGTGTACAACACTCAGCCAAGTACTGAAAACAGCACATCAGTTTGATGATTAGAAAATAGTACGTGACCTATAAAAAATGATGAAACTAAAAGAATTAGAAATGTGGCTTCAAGATGTTAAGGGGTTTGAAGCTCCCAAAATACAATTAGAACAGTATGAAACCCCCGTCCACATTGCTGCTCGCATGATTCATACAATGGAATCTTCGTTTGGAGATTTAGAGGGAAAAGTTTTGGCAGATTTGGGATGTGGTTGTGGAATGCTGTTGATTGGCTCTGCCCTTATGGGAGCATCGGCAACATTCGGGTAAGCACTGTACATGTTGATTTTTTTTTTTTTTCTTGGTTTATGAATACAGTACTAGCAGTTTAATGCCATTCATTATTTCTTCTTTCTTCCTGATAATTTCCAACAACACTTAGATACAGGTAGTATAACTGATGCTAGTACAGTACTGTAATCTTTATTTTGAAATTCTCAGTTTTGCAATTCATCTGGAGCTCAGGAATCTTTTTTTATTGCCAGTATATTTGTCATTCACAAAATACATCATGCTGCATTCAAAATGAGCCTTCAAGAATTAAACTGTAGATTTTTTTTTTTTTCAACAAGTCGGCCGTCTCCCACCGTGGCAGGGTGACCCAAAAAGAAAGAAAATCCCCAAAAAGAAAATACTTTCATCATCATTCAACACTTTCACCACACTCATACATAATCACTGTCTTTGCAGAGGCGCTCGGATACGACAGCTGAGAATAGTCCTTCCCAGCTGTCACTATTCCAGACCCCTCCTTTAAAGTGCAGGCATTGTACTTCCCATTTCCAGGACTCAAGTCCAACTAAATCAATTAACTGGTTTCCCTGAATCCCTTCACAAAATGTTACCCTGCTCACACTCCAACGGCTCGCCAAGTCCCAAAAACCATTCGTCTCCATTCACTCCTATCTAACACGCTCACACATGCTTGCTGGAAGTCCAAGCCCATCGCCCACAAAACCTGCTTTACCCCCTCCCTCCAACCTTTTCTAGGACGACCCCTACCCCGCCTTCCTTCCCCTACAGATTTATACGCTCTCCAAGTCATTCTACTTTGATCCATTCTCTCTAAATGACCAAACCACCTCAACAACCCCTCTTCAGCCCTCTGACAAATACTTTTAGTAACTCCACACCTTCTCCTAATTTCCACATTCCGAATTTTCTGCATAATATTTACAACACACATTGCCCTTAGACAGGACATCTCCACTGCCTCCAGCCTCCTCCTCGCTGCAGCATTTGCAACCCATGCTTCACACCCATATAAGTGTGTTGGTACCACTATGTTTTCATACATTCCCTTCTTTGCCTCCATGGATAACGTTTTTTATCTCCACAGATACCTCAACGCACCACTCGCCTTTTTTTCTTCATCAATTCTATGGTTAACCTCATCCTTCATAAACCCATCCGCTGACATGTCAACTCTCAAATATCTGAAAACATTTACTTCTTCCATAATCCCTCTCTCCAATGTGATATCCAATTTTTCTTTATTTAAATAGTTTGATACCCTCATCACCTTACTCTTATCTATGTTCACTTTCAACTTTCTAGCTTTACACACCCTCCCAAACTCGTCCACTAACCTTTGCAACTTTTCTTTAGAATCTCCCATAACCACAGTATCATCAGCAAAAAGTAACTGTGTCACCTCCCATTTTGCATTTAATTCCCCATAATTTAATCCCACCCCTCTCCCAACACCCTAGCATTTACTTCTTTTACAACCCCATCTATAAATATATTAAACAACCATGATGACATTACACATCTCTGTCTAAGACCTACTTTTACCGGGAAGTAATCTCCCTCTATCCTACACACCCTAACCTGAGCCTCACTATCCTCATAAAAACTCTTTACAGCCTTCAGTAACTTACTACCTATTCCATACATTTGTAACATTTGCCACATTGCTCCCCTATCCACTCTATCATAAGCCTTTTCTAAATCCATAAATGCAATGAAAACTTCTCTACCTTTATCTAAATACTGTTCACATATATGCTTCACTGTAAACACTTGATCTACATATCCCCTACCCACTCTAAAGCCTCCTTGCTCATCTGCAATCCTACTCTCTGTCTTACCTCTAATTCTTTCAATAATAACCCTGCCATACACTTTACCTGGTATACTCAGTAAACTTATTCCCCTTTAATTCTTACACTCTCTTTTATCCCCCTTCCCTTTATATAAAAGAACTATACATGCTCTCTGCTAATCCCTAGGTACCTTCCCCTGTTTCATACATTTATTAAACAAAAATACCAACCACTCCAACACTATATCCCCCCCTGCTTTTAACATTTCTGTCACGATCCCGTCAGTTCCAGCTGCTTTACCCCCTTTCATTCTACATAATGCCTCACGCACCTTCCCCACACTCACATCCTGCTCTTCTTCACTCCTAAACAATGTTGTACCTCCCTGGCCAGTACATGAAATTACCGCCTCCCTTTTTTCATCGACATTTAAAAGTTCCTCAAAATATTCCCACCATCTACCCAATACCTCCAGCTCCCCATCTACTAACTCCCCTACTCTGTTTTTAACTGACAAATCCATTCGTTCCCTAGGCTTTCTTACCTTGTTTATCTCACTCCAAAATTTTTTCTTGTTTTCAGCAAAATTTCCTGACAGAGCCTCTCCCATTCTTTCATCTGCTCTTCTTTTGCACTCTCTCACCACTCTCTTCACCTTTCTTTTACTCTCCATATACTCTGCTCTTCTATTAACACTTCTGTTTTGTAAAAACCTCTCATAAGCTACCTTTTTCTCATTTATCACACCCTTTACTTCTTCATTCCACCACTCACTCCTCTTTCCTCCTGCCCCCACCCTCCTATAGCCACAAACTTCTGCCCCACATTCTAATACCGCATTTTTAAAACTATCCCAACTCTCTTCAACCACCCCCACTACTCATACTTGCACTAGCCCACCTTTCTGCCAATAGTTCCTTATATCTCACCCTAACTGTAGATCTACATCTTAAATAATTTAAATATTAAAATGAACTGAGGCAAGATTATATATCTTAGCTTCCATTGGGTTGATTTTTTTTTTTTTTTTTTTTTGTACAGTGGACCCCCGAGTTTCGTAAAAACTTCACTCCTGAAGTCTGCTCAAGTGCCATTACCGAACGAATTTACCCCCTTAAGAAAAAATGTCACGTAGGTTAGTCTATTTCAGACCCCCAAAAATACTTTTCCACAAGCACTTACAATATTATACTTACATAAATGTACGATTTCCGGGGTTTACGAAACTCGGGGGTCCACTGTACTTGGAGAATACAGTATTAATGATAATTTTTGTATGTCAAATTTTCATTATAGGTATGTATTAATTTATCTTGCTTTAGTAAATTGTTAGTAGCCAGCTACTAACAATTTACTGAATATGATGTAGTACCCTATTTCTTTTTCAGTTTTGATATTGATGGAGATGCCCTTGAGATATGTCGAGGAAATTTGGAAGATGCGGAAATCACATCTGCCGAGTTGCTGCAAATGAATGTAAAAGATTTAGCAGCGCAATACTCACGATTTCTCAAGTTTTTTGATACTGTTGTTCTCAACCCACCATTTGGCACAAAACAAAACCAGGGAACCGATTTGGAGTTTCTGAGAGTTGCTCTCAGTTTGTCCAGGAATGCAGTCTACAGCTTGCACAAGTCTGCTACACGTGCTCATGTAACCAAGAAAGCTGCTGACTGGGGCATCAAGGTACAAGTTTTAGCTCAGCTCAGGTATAATCTTCCCAGTACATATAAATTTCACAAAAAGAAATCAGTTGACATTGAGGTAGATTTCATCAGATTTTCTCATAAATAATTTGTTACATAATTTTTAAACATTTTGTAAGAAAAAAGAAAATTGTAAGCCAGTGAAGTACTGTAGTTTAAAATATGCCTTAATAATTTAACTGAATATCAGGGGAAATATCATGGGGAAGTGGAACAGAATTCTTCCTCCGTAAGCCATGCGTGTCGTAAGAGGCGACTAAAATGCTGGGAGCAAGGGGCTAGTAACCCCTTCTCCTGTATATATTACTAAATGTAAAAGGGGAAACTTTCGTTTTTTATTTTGGGTTACCCCGCTTCGGTGGGAAACGGCCGACGTGTTGAAAGAAAGAAAGAAAGACAGATCAGGTTGGAAGGAAGTTGGGAGGAACTGTCGTATCTGAGCGCCTCTGCAAAGACAGTGATTATGTATGAGTGATGGTGAAAGTGTTGAATGATGATGAAAGATTTTTCTTTCTTTTTGGGTCACCATGCCTTGGTGGGAAACGGCCGACGTGTTAAAAAAAATCATGTTTGTCAAAATTTGCCGAGGATTAGTTTGATTTCATTCTGCCACTGCTGATATTGCCGTTGTTGTAGTCACCACCATGGATGTCACCCCTGATGCTATCATTGCTTCTTATAAAATAGTCCTCTGAGACTATCTCACCCTTAATTCTGACACTCTTCCTCAGCTTTGCTACCTCATGTGCAAACTATCCTCCTTTCCTTTTTTTATGTCTTCCTCTTCCTTTCAGTCACATTTTTCATCTGTATAACTCTCATGGGTATAACTATGACTACAGTACAGTGGACCCCCGAGTTTCGTAAACCCCGGAAATCGTACATTTATGTAAGTATAATATTGTAAGTGCTTGTGGAAAAGTATTTTTGGGGGTCTGAAATAGACTAACCTACGTGACATTTTTCCTTAAGGGGGTAAATTCGTTCGGTAATGGCACTTGAGCAGACTTCAGGAGTGAAGTTTTTACGAAACTCGGGGGTCCACTGTATAATAATTATTTGTAGCTACATATAGGTAAAGAAGCTTTAAGCTCAAAAAGTTATGCCAATAAACTCTAGTTCCCTGTCTGTTCTTGTTTTATTTCTCGCTCTCACAATGAGAATCTGTTCTTAACTCTTTCCTTTCTCAGACTTGCTTATCCATTTTTTATTTCATTTCAGTCTTTCTTACCACATCTCATTTTGATTCTATTGTATTATTATATATGCTGATTGTCAATGTTTTCTATAGAAAGCTTGCATCACAACATGCAGTACAATTTGTTTGTTGGTTACCAGACAAAGATAACATTATTCTGCAAAATTTATTGAAACAGTTAAATACAACAAAATGATACATTACTAAAAACAATCATATTAATCTCTTCAGCTCCATAAGACAACTACCACATAGAATACATTCCTTAGGTTTTGCACCATTTGTCAATTGATCAAAATAAATAAAATACGTTTAAAACTACTTTGATATATTAATTAGTTTACCATGAGAAGAAACAGGTCAAACTCTGATAGCTGCTGAAAGTGAGAGATCATTTAGCTGCCAATCAGTGCGGTTAAAAATGACTATGTAATGCACAGCTATTGCACAGCGTGAGTGTTCTGTGTATTTTAAAAAGTAATATGTGAAAGGATACTATGTTTTTGACAATGCAGTCAAGTTCAAGCACCTTATATGGTACAGCTAGAGATGTCAAAAGCCTTAACACATTTTGAAGCATAAAACCTTAAAAATTCATGTGCATGAAAGGCTTTTTGGCAAAATAAAAATAATAGACAAGGCATATAAATGAACAGTACCAAACTACAGATGTCATTGTGTTTTTAGTTGTAGATAAGTTTCAAGCCCATGAGCTGTACTAAGCTCAATCAGTCCATAAACACTAATTCCATAGAATCATTGATATCCTTTATTGAAATATCCCTAATTCAGAAGTCATCAAATAAATGGGAATTCTTTATAAAATGAAATTAGGAATTTCAATTCAGAGATAAATTCTTGAATTTAAAATTACAGTGGTACCCCGGTTAACGATATTTTTTCGTTCCAGAATGCTGTTCAAGTGCCATTACCAAACGAATTTATCCCAATAAGGAATAATGTAAAATACTAGTCCTTTTAGACCCCAAAAAATACACTTACAGAAGCATTTAAAAAAAATAAACTTACATAAAAGGGCGAGTTTGGAGACCATCGTAAACCAAGGTACCACTGTACTGTAGTTTTATAAAGAAGCATCCTTTACCTACTGCTGAACTACCGGGATGGTCAGAATTTCCCATAATGAAAACACACACCTGTGACAAGCCTTTAACCAGTTCAGTGCAGTATGACCCTTGTGGATTTTGTGCTTAGTTTTGATTATAATGACAATTTAACCATCCTGATCTGAGACCAGGCTTTTCAGTGTTCTTGATATGAAAAATTATTACTGTATACACAAGTTTTTATGAGAACTTTTAATGCAAAGTACAATACTGTAAATAACACCTCGTTGGGTTATGTTTTCTTCAACATGCAGTATTAGTTCAGTATATTATATCGCAAATCTGAATACAGTGGAACCTCAGTACGCGAACAGCTCCCTACTCGAACAAAGCTCAACACTCGACCAAACATGACCTGCCAGAATTTCACTGTAAACTATTTCGTGTTTCTTAGCATTTTATAGTGTTTTTTATATTACAGTGGACCCCTGAGTAACATAAAAACTTCATTCCAGATGCCTGCTCAAGTGCCATTACCGAACGAATTTACTCCCTTAATGAATAATGTCACGTAGGTTAGTCTATTTCAGACCCCCAAAAATACACTTCCACAAGCACTTACAGTATTATACAGTGGACCCCCGAGTTTCGTAAACCCCGGAAATCGTACATTTATGTAAGTATAATATTGTAAGTGCTTGTGGAAAAGTATTTTTGGGGGTCTGAATAGACTAACCTACGTGACATTTTTCCTTAAGGGAGTAAATGTCGGTAATGGCACTGAGCAGACTTCAGGAGTGAAGTTTTTACGAAACTCGGGGGTCCACTGTACTTACATAATTGTACGATTGCCAGGGTCCACTGTATTTGTATAAATAAGTCACCATAGGGCCTACAAAGATTAGTGATAACAACCAACCAAAAAGAAAATTGATTGCAAAGAATTTGTTCAATACTCGAATGGATCAGCACTCGAACAGCCTTCTGTAATAAATTAAGTTCGAGTACCGAGGTTCCACTGTACGTAGTACTTAGTCGAGTACATGCTTTCTGCGTTTTTATTACATAATTATAGTGTACTCTAGAACTGTATACACAGCAGTTTATATCCTACATTCAGTATCAGCCACTAATCTATTGATGTGCATTTTAAACTATGCAGCACTGAATGACCCTTTTGGGTTTAGCATTTTTCATTACTATTACTGCTTATTAACTATAGAGAGCTACTTTATAACAGCACCAGCAATAATATAACACTTATGCAATATGTTGAAAGGTACTGTGGCAATCTTATGGAATAAGGTGACATACAGATAAAGAATAAATTTCATTAGAGCTATAATAGTGCTTTAAAAGCTTCAATTACAGTAAGTGTAAGATGAACACTGGCTTTTTTCTTTACTTCAATTCATGAATCAGTAACTGCATAAGCAATGTTTTGCAAATCTTGCAACTAAAATATGTCAAGAGCTCAATAATATTAAAACAATTGATATTCATGCAAAAAGTTACTGTGTACATCTCTCAGGAATCTTGGTATAAAGCACTGTATTCAACGAAGCAATGCCAACTATCTCAGCCTAGCTTTGGCCTTCCTAGGTAAAGGCTCAAAAACTTTACTGTGATAATTTTTGAGACCTTTGCTCTCTGTCTGACTTCCCTAGTCAGTCCCCTAAAGGGTCCTTGAGTCAAGAAATTGCACTTTAACTCCCTTTCCTTGGATGAAACCCAGATGTCTCCATAACCCCCAGGCCCTGTATGACCCCTATGGGTTTAGGGGTGCTTTATCCAATTCCTGGGATCAAGCACCCCTCACTGGTGTCAAGAAACCTCCTTTAAAGGGTGCGCTCTCCCCTAAATACATTAATCTCTTCGGCAGCCAGCCTGCTACTGCCCATGGCCCACATGCATATACAGTCACTATAACCTAGCATTCTGCAAATTTTATTTAGTTATTCTTTGAAAAACTGTACCTTTGCTCTGGTAAAAACTTTAATATTGGCTGGTAGAAGTTTGAAAAGTTGTGAAATTCAGACGACAGTAACTGTGACTAAGAATCTGTATGACCTTTGTGTGTTTAGCACTTAGTTTTTGATTGATTGTGAATAAGATTATCCCATTTTTCAATCAGTTTATTTTACACTTCCAGATCTCTCATGCCAGTAAGTTACAATAATGTAGTATATTAAAACAAATCCAGGAACACATCAGTTATACAGTAGAGTCCATGAGAGAATGCTGAAATGTTCTGATATACGTACATAGTACAGTTTGTAATTTAGTTTAATGAGTTTTAAGCTGTGAATGACTGGACAGATAAAATTACGTACAAGATTTATCATAGAAACTTAAATGCTATAATGCAGTAAAGATACAATAAGCACATTCATACCTGGTGTACTTTAATTAATTGGTGTCAAACCAGTAATCATTTAATAAATGTACTCATGCATTCACTGCAGCTGTAGCTATAGCTCTCCAACAACAAAACATAAAACTGATTTAAATTAGAAGCTTCAAAATGACTTATTACAAAAGAAGTCAAAATATTTGATAATTGGGAATTATTGTAATCTGATAGGAATGATTTTGTTATAGACTTAACAATGAAATGGAAAAAAAAAAAATTCTCACACTACATAGTTTTTATCAGAAGAAATGGGTAATATGCTGTTTTGTAAAAATAATAATAATAATGTAAACATTTTGCAACTTTTTACATTATTTTTTGTGAGTACGAATATACTATTCCAGGCACCATACTTGCTAAGTACCAATATACTGTTTTAGGTACAGTACTATATTTGGTAAGCACCAAGTACTGACTTTGGTGCATCTCATACATATTGTTCCAGACACTATTTGGCAATTGCCAATATACTGAACCATGCAAGTACAGTACCAATGTATTGTCCATTATTTTACTTAAGTACCAATGTACTATCCCAACTACTGTATTTGATAATTGCCAATAAACTGCAAGTACCCTTATACTGTTTGTTACTTTACTTGGTAAACACCTATATACTATACCAGGTATGCACTGTATTTGGTAATTAAGAGTACTACATATCTTAAAACATTGTTATGTTCCTCTCAATAATTTTATAAATACATCTCATTCCTTGATTAATATAAAATGGACAAAATGGTCACAATATTGTAAAATGGGTGAACTGTTTATAATATACTACTTAAATATTTGTGACAACATACTTCTACCTTATAATAAATAAGAAAATTAATAAAGTTTTATAAATTTATTCTTTGACTCCATAGATGTGCCTCTCATGAAGAGAAATGCTAAAAAAATAAACATTAAATTATACTTACGATAATGTTTCTAGGCATCACTTACATTCAAATGGAAGATTTTAAATAAATACTGTATATACAACAGTATTAAGATTACTTTAGAGTTTTTGGGGTCATTATAGGATCTCTTCATTTATAAATTATTTACATAAATCTATTTTAAGAGACTTAAAGTTCTAACATCACTGGCATCCCTAAACAGCTTTGTCTTAACAAAATACTACAATAAAATGATACGTTAATATCAAAAGTTTAATTTTTTTATGCCAAAAATGCAACAGAAATATTAATCATAATAGTACTGTACTTCAGTCATATTTGGTCTTGAAATCTGTTAAGAGATATTAAAAAAACTGAAGTTACTGTAATATTTGTTAAATTATATTTAAATTAAGGTTAACTTAGGCTTGGAGATTTTCTACTTCACGCTGGATATTCTCCCGGGCAGTTTTTTCTCGTTCAGTTTGGAACTCTCTTGTTGCATATATATTAGGCATCAGGACTAAATTCTTTAGCATCTGTGTAAGAAAAGCAAAGTGAAAGTTAAAACAGAACATTGTTAATGATGTTTATTTTTAATGGAAATAAATAAATAGCCTGTACATAAACATTTATTCTCTATGAAGGAACATAGGTTTAATGATATTGTTTAACAATATTAATAATTTACATGGAAAAGTGCCTAGTTATACAATGTATTTCTGGCAGATTAACTTAAAACTGCTTGACACTGATTACCTCAAGGTTGATTATGTGAATTCTAAGGTTGACATAGCTACTTTGAGGATAAGAGTGTGTAAAGGTAGAAAGTTAAAAGTGAACATAGATAAGAGTAAGGTGATGAGGGTATCAAACGATTTAAATAAAGAAAAATTGGATATCACATTGGAGAGAGGGATTATGGAAGAAGTAAATGTTTTCAGATATTTGGGAGTTGACGTGTCAGCGGATGGGTTTATGAAGGATGAGGTTAACCATAGAATTGATGAAGAAAAAAAGGTGAGTGGTGCGTTGAGGTATCTGTGGAGACAAAAAACGTTATCCATGGGGGCAAAGAAGGGAATGTACGAAAGTATAGTCGTACCAACACTCTTATATGGGTGTGAAGCATGGGTTGCAAATGCTGCAGCGAGGAGGAGGCTGGAGGCAGTGGAGATGTCCTGTCTAAGGGCAATGTGTGGTGTAAATATTATGCAGAAAATTCAGAATGTGGAAATTAGGAGAAGGTGTGGAGTTACTTAAAGTATTTGTCAGAGGGCTGAAGAAGGGTTGTTGAGGTGGTTTGGTCATTTAGAGAGAATGGATCAAAGTAGAATGACTTGGAGAGCGTATAAATCTGTAGGGGAAGGAAGGCGGGGTAGGGGTCGTCCTAGAAAAGGTTGGAGGGAAGGGGTAAAGGAGGTATTGTGGGCGAGGGGCTTGGACTTCCAGCAAGCATGTGTGAGCGTGTTAGATAGGAGTGAATGGAGACGAATGGTTTTTGGGACATGACGATCTGTTGGAGTGTGAGCAGGGTAACATTGTGTGAAGGGATTCAGGGAAACCAGTTAATTGATTTAGTTGGACTTGAGTCCTGGAAATGGGAAGTACAATGCCTGCACTTTAAAGGAGGGGTCTGGGATAGTGACAGCTGGGAAGGACAATTCTCAGCTGTCGTATCTGAGCTCCTCTGCAAAGACAGTGATTATGTATGTGTGTGGTGATAGTGTTGAATGATGATGAAAGTATTTTCTTTATGGGGATTTTCTTTCTTTTTGGGTCACCCTGCCTCGGTGGGAGACGGCCGACTTGTTGGAAAAAAAAAAAAAATTGTCTATTTATTACGACAATGTTAATGTGAAGCAACTAACACAAAACAGTACTGACAAGTAAAAAGAATAGGGATAGGACATAGTTGAGCCAAGAAGTACAAAAGCATGACTGCTGATTGGCATCTGAGTAAGCAGATGAATTTCATCAAATTCAGGTGATTTTTTTTTTTACTTTTTGTAGTTGGTAGATATTAACTTGATTAGAGTTCCCTATTACATTAATTAGAAAGAATAACCAGAATAGGCATACATTGGGGATGGGAAATTCATTTAGCAAAATGTGAACAAAATCTTATGGTTAGTTTTCAATTTAGGAATTATACACCAAGCAAGAAAAAATGAATACTGTTAAAAAATCCATGAAGAATGAGGTCTATTTATGGGTTCCTCATCAGGAAAAATGTTGGATAATCAAAGTCTGCAAATGAGGAAGCCCACAAATTTGCAGGGATGATTGTACCTAATACCCCACTTCTACATAGTTATATCTGCAAGAATGACACTCGGCACTATTGCAGCAATCTGCCTACACGGGGATCACCAACCGCCGACAATGAGGAATACTTAACTAAAATCAGTCAGATGGGAGATATGACTGTGGATCATCCTGTGACCAGAGGTTAAGTCACAGGAAAAATTCTGCACTAAATCCTACTCGATTTGTTACTACTGACCAAATTAACATTATTATTAACATCACTATACTCTTAAAGGTTATTTCAAAATGTGTACAGTAAAGAGTACAGTTTACTAACTTTAAGTCTAAGCTGGTTGTATGCATTTGTGGGAAGATGAATATATTCAGCTTGAATCTTAGTGGTGTACTGATCATATTCTGGTGCTGGGACCCCTAACACTGCTGTGGTAAAATCCAAGAAGTAGTGGACATCATCTGAACCAGAGCCTCCCTCCATCATGTGGGCATCTGTTAAGTTACTAACTGAAGCCTCCAGCAATGAACGTACTGCTACTGCCAATGATGAATCCTGAAAAAAAAAAAACCTTATCACCTCACAAATACCTTAAACATGTATAATCTTCCCAAAGTTCAAAATACAGTGGTACCTCGAGTTACGATATTTTTTCGTTCGAGAATGCTGTTCAAGTGCCATTACCAAACGAATTTATCCCCATAAGGAATAATGTAAAATAGACTAGTCCTTTTACACCCCCAAAAATATACTTACAAAAGCATTTAAAAAAATAAACTTACATAAAAGGGCGATTTTGGGGACCATCGTAACTCGAGGTACCACTGTATACTGCAATATCTTCATTTTTTTTTTTTTAAGTCAGTAAAATTCCAAACATTTATCCATGCCAGTAAATTTCTTTTCTTCATACGGTTCTAGGATTTCTTGTCATAAGGATTACAAAAAAAAACTACGTACCCATATTTTCTTTACATGACAATAACCTCCAAGTATTCCTCTGATCCTCACTAATCTATTCAACCAATCTTAAAGATTTACACAGAGCTCTTTAGTACTTTACAATTAATGGAATAATGTAGATACAGTGCAGTATATTTGCACAAGTAACAAATTGAAAATGAAATTTAAAGATTTTTGGCCATTGCAGACATTATCAAATTGCAAGTCATTTAAATTTCAACTTCAATTTGTTGGTTAGCTGTGAGTTGTTCCAGCCATGATATTGTGGCTTTTATTCATGCAGTGTATTTGGTTAGGGAGAAAGCTTAATATAATTCCGTATTTACATTCCTTCTTGAAATTTGAAAAACAGCTGTAAAGTTACCATACAAAAAAAATCAATCTAGGCAGGTTACCTGTTGGCCTTCTCCTGCCTCTGAGATGAATTCGTCAAACCTCTCGATGTTCTTGATGTCAGAGTCACCACAACGTGGGTTATACTCCAGTCTAAAAATGGTATACAGTACACGTGTATTACAAAGTACAGTAGTAGCTATTACTGATTTAGAGTATTTGCTGTACTTTCTGGCATTTTTCTACCTCAACAGCTGTCTCCCACCAAGGCATGGTGGCTCAAAGAAAATGCATTCACAAATATTCACTCAACTGCTATCTTGCCAGAAGTGTGCTGACATCACAATTCAGATTACCCTCCAACTGCAGCATTCCAGTCCCTCCTCCCTCAGAGTGCAGGCACTGCCCTTCCCACCTCAAGGACTCAAGTCTGGCTAACTAGTTTTTCATGAATTCCTTCATAAATGTTGCCTTGCTCACACTAACAGCATCTCAAGCCATAACAACCATGTCTTCACTCATTTCAATTGAACATGCTCTCAAGCCTGCTGCATATTCAAGTCCCTAGCACTCAAAACTTCCCTAACCCCCCCCCCCTTCCGACCTTTCCTGGGGCATCTGCTAGCAGAATCTTTCTGTCCTTCCTTCCACCACAGCATTTTAGTCTTTCCATTCTGCTTCAGCCAAACCCAAAGCACCTCAACAACCCTCTGAATTTATATCCTTGGTGACCCCACATCGCCTTTTAATTTCTACACTCTGAATTCTCCAAATGATATTCACACCACACACAGCTCTCAAACATCACGTTTCCACTGCCTCCAGCACCCGCCTCACTACAACGCTGAAAACCCATTATGCACATCGATATAAAAATGTGAATATCACTATACTCTCGTACAATCCCCTTCATGCCTCCACAGATACCTCAACACACCATTTACCTTTCTTTCCTGTCAACCATTCTATGGTTCACCTCATCTTTCATAGACCCATCTGCCAGCACGTCCACTCCTAAATGTCTGAATACATTTACTTCCTCCATACTCCCTCAAGTCTGATATCCAATCTTTCATTGCTTAGATTTTTTTCCATCACCTTGCTCTTTTTTTCTATGTACATAAAAATATAGATACCATGGAGATATAATTCCTAAGCATTCAAAGTAGTTAGGTAAATGGACACACATTCAACTTAATCAGATGTATATTAAGGCAATGTTTTGCCCACCAGGGGCTTTGTCATTAAGTTGTCTTTGTCTATTTACATAACTAATGTATTACTACCCATAATTACTAGTATTACTACCCATAATTACTAGTATTACTACCCATAATTACACATTCAGAGCAATAGCATCACATAGTTTTATAAGAAAAGACTGATTTACTATGTCAGTTCATTTGCAAATTAATAGTTTCTTATGCAACATGCATACAACTGAATAAATTAATAATGCATACGAATAGTGAAGAAATTATTTTAATGTGGTTAATTATCATGAATAGTGAATTGCTACAAACCTACTGGGTAGAATGGTTTAGCTAGTAAATGATCAGATCAGATCAGAAGTGTGTGATAAACCAAGGCAGCCAAAAAGTATTAGATGAACTGGGTAAATGGACTCAGATTTTTTCGTTTCCCTCAGGTAGATTTGGCACACTTGGGAGCTCATCCAGCACCTTTACAACATTCTAAAACAGGGAGCCTACAGCATCCTGTCATAATTTCCTGGCTAAATGTCAGGAAAAGGTTTTATTTTACTCTCCTTCCACAACTCGTCAAACCTGCAGGCATACTTTGCCTGTTATCAAAGGTCATCACTCAAACATATTGCTTACCTTCCACTATTCACTTACTTCAGCCTCCATGATCCTCACCAAATGTGCTTCTCGAATATTTGCTTTCTCTCCATTATCCTTTTATTCAACCTTTCAGATTTTAACTTGCAAACCTGTAAAAGGTGTATTAAAAGCAAAACTGAAAATAATAAGCTATTTTAATATTTAGAGATTTTGGGAGTAAAAAGCAACCAACTTAAAAGATGTAGTACCTTATACACGGTACTGTACAAGATGCAAAGGAGCTGCTTTGATTTAAATACGTAAATGAAAGGTACATGTATGGATAATACAACTCAAAAGAAGAGACTTATAGCAAGTGGGAAAGTAAAAGTGGACTACGTTGTGGCTCCAACCCAGAAAATCCCAAAATAGATAAATGAACTTAATGAACAGTGAGAAAATAAATTATAAGAATTATAATATACAGTGGACCCCCGGATTACGTCATTTTTTCGTTCAAGAATGCTGTTCAAGTGCCATTACCGAACGAATTTATTCCCATAAGGAATAATGTAAATTAGATTAGTCCTTTTAGACCCTCAAAAATACACTTACAAAAGCACTTACAAAAATAAACTTACATAAAAGGGCGAGTTTGGAGACTATCGTAAACCGGGGGTCCACTGTACTGTCAAATACAGTGCCAAAGAAGGAAAGATTTCATGTGCAGCCATATAGTGCCTCAGAGTTTGCAGAAGAGAAAATGCAAACCTTGGTAAACAATTCAAGTGCTATAAACTCTAAACAACTTTTAACACGGATGTACACTACTGTAACAGTTGTACTGATATACTTGTGGAAAAATATGGCTAATGCCAAAGCTTGAGGATTAGTGAGCTTTTCTTCATACTGATGATAAAGAGAAAATAACTGAGCAAGGTAAGCATGCCCATGGTACACCCGGCCTTCCTCTGTGTACTGACGACTGACGGTGCTCCACCAGCGCTCGCTCACAGCACCTGCAGCAAAGCTGGTAGCAGCGTCCCATTCACTTCTCAGATCTTCCATAGTCTAGCAGTTCCTACAAAGAAATAAGATAGAATTTACATTATAAAAATAGATCCAATATATAACACATAGCAATATGTACTTGTAATGTATCCTGGAGTTTACCTGGAGAGAATTCCAGGGGTCAACGCCCCTGTGGCCCGGTCTGTGACCAGGCCTCATGTTGGACCAGAGCCTGATCAACCAGGCTGTTACTACTGGCCGCACGCAGTCCAACGTACGAACCACAGCCTGGCTGGTCAGGTACCGACTTTAGGTGCCTGTCCAGTGCCTGCTTGAAGACAGCCACGGGTTTGTTGGTAATCCCCCCTTATGTATGCTGGGAGGCAGTTGAACAATCTTGGGCCCCTGACACTTATTGTGTTGTCCCTCAACGTGCTAGTGACACCCCTGCTTTTCATTGGGGGGATGTTACATCGCCTGCCGAGTCTTTTGCTTTCGTAGGGAGTGATTTTCGTGTGTAAGTTTGGTACTAATCCCTCGAGAATTTTCCACGTGTATATAACAATGTATCTCTCCCGCCTGTGTTCTAGGGAGTACAGGTTTAGAAACTTCAAGCGTTCCCAGTAATTGAGGTGGTTTATCGCAGATATGCGTGCCGTGAAGGTTCTCTGCACATTTTCAAGGTCAGCAATTTCACCTGCCTTGAAAGGTGCAGTTAGTGTGCAGCAATATTCCAGCCTAGATAGAACAAGCGATTTGTAAAGTGTCAACATGGGCTTTGCATCCCTGGTTTTGAAGGTTCTCATTATCCATCCTGTCATTTTTCTAGCAGATGCGATTGCTACGGTGTTATGGTCCTTGAAGGTGAGATCCTCTGACATGATCACTCCCATGTCTTTGACATTAGTTTTTCGCTCTATTGTGTGGTTGGAATTAGTTTTGTACTCCAATGAGATTTTAATTTCCTCACGTTTTCCGTATCTGAGTAATTGAAATTTCTCATCATTGAACTTCATATTGTTTTCTGCAGCCCATTTAAAGATTTGGTTTATGTCTGCTTGGAGTCTTGCAGTGTCTTCAACGGTGGACACTGTCATACAGATTCGGGTGTCATCTGCAAAGGAAGACACGGCACTGTGGCTTATATCCCTGTCTATGTCCGATATGAGGATGAGGAACAGGATGGGAGCGAGTACTGTGCCTTGTGGAACAGAGCTTTTCACATTAGCTGCCTCAGACTTTACTCTGTTGACTACTACTCTTTGTGTTCTACTTGTTAGGAAATTATAGATCCATCTACCAACTTTTCCTGTTATTCCTTTATCACGCATTTTGTGTGCTATCACACCATGGTCACACTTGTCAAAGGCTTTTGCAAAGTCTGTGTATATAACATCTGCATTCTGTTTGTCCTCTAGAGCATCCAGGACCTTGTCATAGTGGTCCAGTAGTTGGGACAGACAGGAGCGACCTGCTCTAAACCCATGCTGCCCTGGGTTGTGTAATTGATGGTTATCTAGATGAGTGGCGATCTTGCTTTTTAAAACCCTTTCAAAGATTTTTATGATATGGGACGTTAGCGCTATTGGTCTGTAGTTCTTTGCCATTGCTTTACTGCCGCCTTTGTGGAGTGGGGCTATGTCTGTTGTTTTTAGTAACTGCGGGACGACCCCAGTGTCCATGCTCCCTCTCCATAGGATATTAAAAGCACGTGATAGGGGCTTCTTGCAATTCTTGATGAACACTGAGTTCCAAGAGTCGGGGCCTGGAGCGGAGTGCATGGGCATGTCATTTATCGCCTTTTCAAAGTCATGTGGCGTCAGGGTAATGTCAGATAGGCTTGCGTCTACCAGGTTCTGTGGCACTCTCATAAAAAATTAATTTAGGTCTTCAACTTTTAGTCTGGTTAGTGGCTCACTAAAAACTGAGTCATACTGGGACTTTAGTAACTCACTCATTTCCTTGCTGTCATCTGTGTAAGACCCATCTCGTTTTAGTAGGGGCCCAATACTGGATGTTGTTCTCGACTTTGTTTTGGCATAAGAAAAGAAATACTTTGGGTTTCTTTCAATTTCATTTATGGCTTTTAGTTCTTCCCGCATTTCTTGATTCCTGTAAGATTCCTTTAGTTTTAATTTAATGTTTGCTATTTCTCTGACCAGTGCCTCCCTACGTATTTCAGATATATTGGCCTCTTGTAGCCGCTCTGTTATTCTTTGCCTTCGCCTGTATAGGGAGCGCCTCTCTCTTTCTAGTTTACATCTTCTCCTCCTCAAACCTCATGTACAGGAGGGCCCCACTCTACAGTGTTTCACTAATGCAGTGGTTTTCAATTACCCCATTCTTCATTTATTCAGACTTCCTACAATAAATACAGTCACCATTCACTATAAGCTCAGGACGAAACTATTTTAAGTTAAGTAATGTGTGTACTGTACATGCATTTTTTAGGCCTAGCTATATTGCTCACTTAATATATGATAGTGTAAACATGTTATCAGGTTTTTATAAGCATTTGAAAGTGAAAAAAAAGGCTGTTTCACTTTACAGCAATTTTAGCTTTACAAAAGGCAGTAAAAAAAGGCAGCAGGTCAGGTTAAAAAGAACACTAACAGGTCCAGTTAGACAGCAGAAAATTTATAGCAGGTCTGGTCAGACAGCAGAAAATTTATAGCAGGTCTGGTCAGACAGCAGAAAATTTATAGCAGGTCTGGTCAGACAGCAGAAAATTTATAGCAGGTCTGGTCAGACAGCAGAAAGATCACTGCAGGTCAGGTCAGACTAGTAAAAAGGTGTCACAGTTAAGGCTGTAGCAAGAGGTCAGGTTGGGTCAGACAGCAAGAACATTACAGTTATATGGGAAGCGATAAACCCATAAGGGTGATACACAGCCTGGGGAATAGAAGCCAACTGAGTTTGATCCAAGGAACAGGACAAGTCCAATTCCTTGGATCAAGAACCCCTCATCAGCAACAAGGAATTCCCTTGGGAGGACATGAACAATGCAGGTAAATTCAGACAGCATGAAGAACAGGTCAGGCATTATGAAGAACAGTGCAGATCAGGTCAGGCATTATGAAGAACAGTGCAGATCAGGTCAGGCATTATGAAGAACAGTGCAGATCAGGTCAGGCATTATGAAGACAGTGAGATCAGGTCAGGCATGAAGAACAGGATCAGGTCAGGCATTATGAAGAACAGTGCAGATCAGGTCAGGCATTATGAAGAACAGTGCAGATCAGGTCAGGCATTATGAAGAACAGTGCAGATCAGGTCAGGCATTATGAAGAACAGTGCAGATCAGGTCAGGCATTATGAAGAACAGTGCAGATCAGGTCAGTCATTATGAAGAACAGTGCAGATCAGGTCAGGCATTATGAAGAACAGTGCAGATCAGGTCAGGCATTATGAAGAACAGTGCAGATCAGGTCAGGCATTATGAAGAACAGTGCAGATCAGGTCAAACATAGAGAACAGTGCAGATCAGGTCAAACATTATAGAGAACAGTGCAGATCAGGTCAGACATTATGGAGAACAGTGCAGATCAGGTCAGACATTATAAAGAAGAGCACAGGTCAGGTCAAACATTATGAAGAACAGTGCAGATCAGGTCAGACATTATGGAGAACAGTGAAGGTCAGGTCAGACATTATGAAGACCAGTGCAGGTCAGGTCAAACATAAAGAAGAGCGCAGGTCAGGGTAGACAACAGCAGAAACTGACCCCATGGGATCAACGTTCTCAGAAAGTACTACCATAATGTTGACATTCAGAGAACAATGTACAAAGCAACATTTTGCTTGTTATTTACCCAGTTTACTCTGAAAGTCAAGAGCACCACTGTCTACAAATGACATACACAAATGCTACAAATCCCACCCACGCCATATCAATGACAACTAAACAAATGAGCACCTCTTAAAACAAGAAAGATCAATGAAGTGATATATCATTTAAACCACCCCGGGTCTGGCCCTTCCTGGGACAACGAGGTCATTTTAACACCAATGTACTCATGACCCTGTGTTGAAAAGTTGAACATGAAGCACCCGCGTCACCTCCATCATTTCTGCGGAAGAAGAGAGGGCAAAAAAATGTAAGTGAGCTTACTGTTAGCAAGTGTAAAGAGGAGAGGTAGATACCGCCCACTAGAGCTGCAGTCTGGTGACTCACCAGCACAGCAGACTACACTATAATACATACGTACACACGTACACTCCTATTTAATATTTATTTAGTCATTCGTGCTTAATTTTAAACTTTAACAGTGCTTTTGTATTCTAAATTTTGTAGATATGAATCTTGCATAACTGAGTAATGTCAAGCAATGTGGAAATAAGTCACCTTGTCTAAATTTTGGGGTTTATCTTAGGTAATTTTCACGTATGTTACTATGTATGGTAATTTGTGTAACTGTATTTATGTGCCTCTGTACCTAAATAGACTTATTTATATACATAAGCACATGTTCACGCAAACATGCTCATGGAGCAGGAAGTGAGACCTAGTATCGGCCAGTGAAGAGGCGGGGCCAGGAGCTGTGAATCGACCCCTGCAACCACAACTAGGTGAGTACACAAACATAGTAGCGACCAGTGAAGATGCGGGGGCCAGGAGCTATGAATCGACCCGTGCAACCACAATTAGGTGAGCACACACACGTGCACCTTTAGAACATGTACCAGAAAATTAAAAAAAAAAGGTAAATGTAGTCCCCATATATAAAAAAGGGAGAAAACATGAGGCTGGTATCTACAATGCAATACTGTCAAAAAGTTCATGAGAAGAATGTAAAGAAAAGGATATTAAAACACATGGAGAGGAAATTCATTACAAAAAAACCCAGCATGGATGACGCTGATCAGTGGTCTAGGAGGCAGGGCCAGGAGCTGAGTCTCGACCCCAGCTAACTCGTTGAGTCCACACTAACACAACTTAGTTCCCAGGTATTTTTATCACCAACGATAACTGGTGTGAAATAACAGGTGTTGGTGGTGGCCCTGGATACCAGCTGCAGTGTTTACTTTCCCCTTCCTCGGATCAAACACGATTACCTCTCATTCTCCAGATGTATTATCCGGGCCTATCCCCCTCATGTTTAGCGCTTCCCCATGAGTATGATAACACACCCATCATTTCTAAACAGCAGAGGTAAAATATATCTAAATTTAGTTCAACATTTTCTTATCGTGTATATAATGGCAGGTAAAATGGAACACTAAAGAACTATGGGATAATATGGACATAGTGCGATTAAAAGCACATTTCAGGAAAACAAATGTACAAGAATGTTATACAATACCGACAATATGAAATTAAGACACATGTTCTTATGAGTGAGAGGGGTTGCATGTGAGTGGGACGCACATGAATAAATAGAATTATCAAAGCTTATTGCTTGGGTAGCATTGAAAATTGAGTTGGGAAGGTGTTCTGTTGGTGGGGTGGATTGTGGGGGACCTGCCTGGTATGGGCCAACAGGCCTGCTGCAGTGTTACTCCTTTCTTATGTTCTTATGTTTATAATCTCACGTACTTATCTATTTGTGGTAGCACAAGGCCGAGTCGCAGCTCCTGGCCTCGCCTCTTCGCTGGTCGCTATTCATTATCTCTTGATTATTTGTTTGAATTTGCCATTCCAGTTTCGTAAACTATGATATTCTATGTAATTGTGTACACCTGAATAAACTTACATTACTATTTTAATAAGTTTATTCAGGTTTACCTGGAGAGAGTTCCGAGGGTCAACCCCCCCCCCCGCGGCCCGGTCTGTGACCAGGCCTCATGGTGAATCAGGGCCTGATCAACCAGGCTGTTACTGCTGGCCGCACGCAGTCCAACGTACGAACCACAGCCCGGCTGGTCAGGCACTGACTTTAGGTGCCTGTCCAGTGCCTGCTTGAAGACAACCAGGGGTCTCTTGGTAATCCCCCTTATGTACGCTGGGAGGCAGTTGAACAGTCTTGGGCCTCTGACACTTATTGTGTTGTCTCTCAACGTGCTAGTGGCACCCTGCTTTTCATTAGGGGATGCTGCATCGTCTGCCGAGTCTTTTGCTTTCGTAGGGAGTGACTCTCGTGTGCAAGTTTGGTACTAATCCCTCTAGGATTTTCCACGTGTATATAATAATGTATCTCTCCCGCCTGCGTTCTAGGGAGTACAGGTTTAGGAACTTCAAGCGTTCCCAGTAGTTGAGGTGGTTTATCGCACTTATGCGTGCCGTGAAGGTTCTCTGCACATTTTCTAGTTCAGCAATTTCACCTGCCTTGAAAGGTGCAGTTAGTGTGCAGCAATATTCCAGCCTAGATAGAACAAGCGACCTGAAAAGTGTCATCATGGGCTTGGCATCCCTGGTTTTGAAGGTTCTCATTATCCATCCTGTCATTTTTCTAGCAGATGCGATTGCTACTTTGTTATGGTCCTTGAAGGTGAGATCCACTGACATGATCACTCCCAGGTCTTTGACATTAGTTTTTCGCTCTATTGTGTGGTTGGAATTTGTTTTATACTCCGATGAAATTTTAATTTCCTCACGGTTTCCATATCGGAGTAATTGAAATTTCTCATCATTGAACTTCATAGTGTTTTCTGCAGCCCATTTTAAGACTTGATTGATGTCTGCTTGGAGTCTTGCAGTGTCTTCAATGGTGGACACTGTCATGCAGATTTGGGTGTCATCTGCAAAGGAAGACACTGCACTGTGGTTTATATCTCTGTCTATGTCCGATATGAGGATGAGGAACAAGATGGGAGCGAGTACTGTGCCTTGTGGAGCAGAGCTTTTCACCGTAGCCGCCTCAGACTTTACTCTGTTGACCACTACTCTTTGTGTTCTATTTGTTAGGAGATTATAGATCCATCTACCAACTTTTCCTGTTATTCCTTTATCACGCATTTTGTGTGGTATTACACCATGGTCACACTTGTCAAAGGCTTTTGCAAAGTCTGTGTATACAACATTGCATTCTGTTTGTGGCCTGGTGGCTAGAGCTCTCGCTTCACACATCTGAGGGCTCGGGTTCGATTCCCGGCGGGTGGAAACATTTCGACGTGTTTCCTTACACCTGTTGTCATGTTCACCTAGCAGCAAATAAGTACCTGGGTTGTTAGTCGACTGGTGTGGGTCGCGTCCTGGGGGACAAGATTAAGGACCCCAATGGAAATAAGACAGACAGTCCTCGATGACGCACTGACTTTCTTGGGTTATCCTGGGTGGCTAACCCTCCGGGGTTAAAAATCCGAAGAAATCTTATCTTATCTTTATCTAGAGCATCCAGGACCTTGTCGTAGTGGTCCAGTAGTTGGGACAGATAGGAGCGACCTGCTCTAAACCCATGCTGCCCTGGGTTGTGTAATTGATGGGTATCTAGAGGAGTGGCGATCTTGCTTCTTAGAACCCTTTCAAAGATTTTTATGATATGGGATGTTAGCGCTATTGGTCTGTAGTTCTTTGCCAATGCTTTACTGCTCCCTTTGTGGAGTGGGGCTATGTCTGTTGTTTTTAGTAACTGCGGGACGACCCCAGTGTCCATGCTCCCTCTCCATAGGAAGTTAAAAGCACGTGATAGGGGCTTCTTGCAGTTCTTGATAAACACGGAGTTCCATGTGTCTGGGCCTGGACCGGAGTGCAGGGGCATGTCATTTATCGCCTCTTCGAAGTCATTTGGCGTCAGGATAATGTCAGATAGGTTTGCATCTATCAAGTTCTGTGGCACTCTCATAAAAAAATCATTTAGGGCTTTGACTTTCAGTCTGGTTAGCGGCTCGCTAAAAACTGAGTCATACTGGGACTTTAGTACAGTTACATAGATTATCATACATAGCAGCACATGTGTAGAGAACCCAGGATAACCCAAAAAAGTCAAAGTGACTTATTACCATTGGGGTCCTTTTAATATGACTATCTATACTTATTTCCGACAGGTAAATCTACATAGGCCTCTATTACCCACATCCAATAAATAATGGATTTCAATGTCACGAGTGTCATTAGATTACCTGGGTGTCAATCACCATCAGCATTTCTCAGTAATCCAAAGGTAAAACCTTTAGGTTACAGACCCCTGGACAGGTACCTAAAATCATTACCTGACCAGCCGGGCTGTAGTTCGTACGTCGGTTTGCGTGCGGCCAGCAGTAACAGCCTATTTGATCAGGCCTTGATCCACCACGAGGCCTGGTCACAGACCGGGCCGCGGGGGCGTTGACCCCCGAAACCCTCTCCAGGTATACCCAGAATTAGTCCCGAGCTGGGCGAGCCATGGCAAGTTTTCTAATACCTTCTGCCCCTGTTCACCTACTTTGCATTGAGACGGATATAAGGACTGTCTTCAAAAGTTCCATTGACTAAGTAAACACCACAATGGTTTTCCTGTTATACCTCCATTGTGGTTTTCAAGTCATACTGCACCACAGGGGATGGTTTTCAAGTCATACTGCACCACAGGGGATGGTTTTCAAGTCATACTGCACCACAGGGGATGGTTTTCAAGTCATACTGCACCACAGGGGATGGTTTTCAAGTCATACTGCACCACAGGGGATGGTTTTCAAGTCATACTGCACCACAGGGGATGGTTTTCATGTCATACTACATCACAGGGGATGGTTTTCATGTCATACTGCATCACAGGGGATGGTTTTCATGTCATACTGCACCACAGGGGATAGTTTTCATGTCATACTGCATCACAGGGGATGGTTTTTCCTGTTGAACTCCAGCATCATATTTTTTCCTGTTGTACCCTCAGCCTGGATGAGGGACTGACCACCTCAAATACTATTTCTCCAACGTTGATGAACTGATTACATCGTCTTCATTTCACTACTACATCAGCTGGCTGTGTATTTGACTGAGGAAGCCTACTGTGTAGGCGAAACGTTTCATAAGTAAGTGACCCAACTGTTGCACATGTGTCTTAATCATCAACTTGTCGGTATTTTTATACTATTTCCAATATGAGATTATCAAGACATTTATTGAGGATACGACTGGAAGCCTCTGGTGGGCGAAACGTATCCTTAATGCCTTTAAGTAAGTTTATTTAGGTACAGGTACACATAAGTACAATTATCATACATAGCAACATAACACCGTAGCAATCGCATCTGCTAGAAAAATGACAGGATGGATAATGAGAACCTTCAAAACCAGGGATGCCAAGCCCATGATGACACTTTTCAGGTCGCTTGTTCTATCTAGGCTGGAATATTACTGCACACTAACTGCACCTTTCAAGGCAGGTGAAATTGCTGAACTAGAAAATGTGCAGAGAACCTTCACGGCACGCATAACTGTGATAAACCACCTCAATTATTGGGAACGCTTGAAGTTCCTAAACCTGTACTCCCTGGAACGCAGGCGGGAGAGATACATTATTATATACACGTGGAAAATTCTCGAGGGATTAGTACCAAACTTGCACACGAGAGTCACTCCCTACGAAAGCAAAAGACTCGGCAGACGATGTAACATCCACCCAATGAAAGCAGGGGTGCCACTAGCACGTTGAGAGACAACACAATAAGTGTCAGGAGCCCAAGACTGTTCAACTGCCTCCCAGCATACATCAGGGGGATTACCAACAAACCCCTGGCTGACTTCAAGCAGGCACTGGACAGGCACCTAAAGTCGGTACCTGACCAGCCAGGCTGTGGTTCGTACGTTGGACTGCGTGCGGCCAGCAGTAACAGCCTGGTTGATCAGGCTCTGATCCAACATGAGGCCTGGTCACAGACCGGGCCGCAGGGGCGTTGACCCCTGGAACTCTCTCCAGGTATTGCAAAACAACCTCGGGGGGGGGGGAAGCGGAGTAGAATGATAGCAATCAACACATCATCAGGAGCTTGCAAAATTGCAGAAAAGAGGATGATGTCCAAGCAAGTACGTTCCCAAAGGACGTCTTCACTGGATCGTACTTGCTTGGACATCCTCCTCTTTTCTGCAATTTTGCAAGCTCCTGATGATGTGTTGATTGCAACACGAAAGGCCTAGCGCTATCATTCTACTCCCCCCGTGGTTGCTTTGCATCCTGTATCGCTTGGTTTGCGATATTTGCATAATAGTAACATATGTGTAAATCACCTAGGATAAACCCCCCAAAAAAGTCAGATTTCTTTCCATTAGGGTATTTGTACTTGAATTGTAATCATAGGGAAGAGCTTGACCCGTAAGGGCCATACAACGCCTTGGGAATGGGAGTAATCAGGTTTAATTGGAGGAAGATGAGTATAGCTTCATTTCTTTGCATCAAGATCCCTCCACCAGCCACACAGGAAGGTGTCATATGTTTGCTTACACTACTACACACAACGTTCGACTCCGCTACTATATATATATAATTTTATTAGTTCCTCTAATGCAGAAAAGTCAAATGAGTTATTTAAGTTGAATATCTAGATTAACCTCGTTATCTGTTAGAATTATTTTTAACACTAGTTTGCAGATCTCCCTATACTAATTTAAATTTGAATTGGTTAAAGTTGTCGACAGCCATTCGAACAAGATCACAGACAGAAAACGGAAGAATGTAAACCAACTGTCATTCTCCTCACATTTACCATTATACTTCCATCATACACCCCAGAAATGACATGTTTATCACGAGTAAAACTATATGATGCAAATTAGATGCTAGCAGACGGTGTCTGGAGGATATTAAACGTGTTTTGACTTCCCATTTTCGTTCATTCATTCAACTTCAAATTAGTGATAACATGGCGGTGACTCCTTTTACCAAATTGTTGCATCCCTTCTTATTTTGACTTTTTTGCCAACACTGGGTTTTATTTCTTTGTTCTAGCAGTTTTTATGGTGAGTACCGAGTCTCAAGATCATTTTGACCAGAAAAGGAACTTCACTAATAGGTAAAAAGTCAATCTAAATATTGCAAGTTACATTTGGCGGGCAAAAGTGGTTTGGATGATAGAGTAAGACTCGAGATATGAATTTGATCTTGAGTGCAGAGGAGCCTTCCTGGGGGAGTTACCGCGATGATGGGGAGGTCTCTTGCTCCAAGGAATTGGAGCTACTCTTTTTCCTTGTATCAAATTGGATTACCTCCCATTCCCCAGGCTCTCATGGGAAGTAGGTACCTTGACGCTGGTGAGGGGCTCTTGATCTAGGGAATTGGATCTGTGCTCCAGTTCTCTGGATTGAGTGAGTACCTTCCACCCCCATGCTCTATAATCCTACGGGTTTAGCGCTTCCCATGATTATAATTCATTCCCCAGGCTCTATATCCTCTCCAAGATACGTTACTATGTACCACAATCAGCTCTACTCACTATACTATTCACTCATCTCTCCCTACCTCACCTATGCTATTTGTGCTTGGGTATCAACAGCAGCAACCCACCTAAAGCCAATAACCCAACGAAAAGCTGCAGTAAGAATTATCACGCAATCCAATCCCAGGCAACCCCATCCTCCCTACTCTTCAAAGACCTAAACTTACTCACTGTTCAGAACATTCACACTTACTACTGTGCAACCTACATTTACAGAACCATAAATTCTGATATTAACCCTGAACTAAAACACTTTCTTGATAGTTGCAACAGGACCCATAGATACAATACCAGACACAAAAATCTCTATGACATTCCTCGTGTCCGGCTAAATCTCCACAAAAACTCAATGTACATAAAAGGGCCTAAAATGTGGAACTCTCTTCCTGAAAACTAGAACTGCAGACTCAACCATTTTCAAAACTACCTTTAAAAAACATCTTATCTCCCTAACACACCCCATCATTAGCTAACTATGTATGTGAAAACCACCTATTCTCTTTTTTGTATCATGAACACATCCAAAACAAAATAGACTTACTCTCGTTATCTGTAAGTCCCCCTAATTTACACTTGCATTCACCCAAATGACTGTAAACATAAAATTCCTAGTAAAGCTATTGCCTAATAAATCTTAGGTTAGTCCTAAGTTTGCTTGAAATACTCTGCCAATCTAGAAGCTTTTATAGAAACAGTGTATCATATTGAGATAAAACCATTCCCATTACTTAATTTACTAATTGTAATATTGCAATTTTCAGAAATTTTGAGACTTACAGTACTGGTATATGTCAAACAAAAGCTGTACAGCTTCTCCTCACTTAATGACTGGGTTCCATTTCTAAGAATAGGTTAGTAAGCGAATTGGTCATTAAGCGAGGAGCATACTATACTGGTAGTGGGTTTGTGTTGACCATCCTTAGGTATTTTTTAATGTCATCTTTAGATAATTTTTTACTGTCACCTTTGCACCATTTATAACATTTCTGGTATATTTTTAAATGTTTATACAGTAGTTTGTATGCTGTAATACCTGCCAACAGAAGCTTTTATAGAAACAGTGTATCATATTGAGATAAAACCATTCCCATTCAATTTACTAATTGTAATATTTCAATTTTTAGAAATTTGGCACAGTACTGGTATATGTCAAACAAAAACAAAATTTCCCACTTAAAGACTGGGGTTTCCCTTTCTAAGAATAGGTTAGTGGAATTTTGGGCATT
>WNWK01012553.1:0-40000 GCA_009830355.1 Cherax destructor
CCAGCAATTTATACCAATTGCCCTAGACATCCATTCATTGCCCACTCTTTCTAGGCAAAATGCTACATATGATTGGGATACCTCCCTTAGACCTAACGACTTCTATGGCTGACCTGTACTTATCTAGTAGCTCCTGTCTCCTGCCCTTCCCAATGTCATTTCCACCAGCACTAAGACAGATAATGGGCTTGTTCCCATTACCTGACATAATATTATCCAACCTGCTGACTATGTCACCAACACCAGCTCCTGGGAGGCACACCCTCTGTCTGACCTTCCTGTCTCTGTTACAAAAGCACGGTCCATATATCTTACCTGAGAGTCTCCAACAATCAGAATATTCTTACCTTGATTAGCAGGGAGTCAGTGGTACCTTTAACCTCACTGACCACTGAAGTACACTCGTCCTGGAGAACAGAGAATCGATTTCCTACCTTCACATCTTCTCTATTAACCTTCCTTATCTTCCTTCTTCCTGAATTGTGAACCACTTGCCACTTAAAGCGGCTGCCACTTTCACTGTTGGTAGCCATTTCCTCCTTACCAGCTCCAACCATCTCACACTCACTCCCACACCCACACCCATCTAGGCGAAGCTTCAGCCTCCTATTTTCCTCCTGAAGCAGTAGAACCTCCTTCTTCAACACTTCAACCTGAGATTCTAAAACACTGCAGCGAGCCATGTGCTCGGTATCACCCCACGCTAATTCCCAGACAGCTTAGGACAGGTATGACCACACGTGACCAGCATCCTGGCTCTCCATGTCTCTGGTTCCCCATGTGGCTCCAGATTCTCCCAGTCAATTTCCTTATGATTGAAATTCCCCATGATGAGTAACTTTGCCCTGCTCATGTGGGCTCTTCTGGCAGTGTCAGCTAGAGTGTCTACCATCACTCTGTTGCTCTTGTCATATTCCTGTCTTGTCTTCCTGTTGTTAGGTGGCTGGTTGTACATCACTCCTACCATCACTTTTGGGCCACCAGTATACAGTGCTCCTATGAAGTTATCAACTACCCCTCCGACTAGACATCCCATCTTCTCAAAAGTCCATTGGCTTTTGATGAGCAGTGCAATTCCTCCTCTCCATCTCCCCCCATCCCCATCTTTCCTCAGAATCTCATAACCAGACGGGAAGATTGCATCTGTTATTTCTTCCGTGAGCTTTTTCTCTGTGATTGCTACAGTGTCCAGGGATCCCTCAGTGATTATTTCCTGCTATTACTCATTTTTGTAATTCTATCTGTGTTGGTGTACCACACCTTCAGCTTCGTTTCTAGTACTGTGTTCAGGGAGGTGGGAGGGATTGGTGCTGGCTGTGGGTGTGATAGGCAGGCTTGAATATAGTGGTAGTCTGCTATTGTGGCAGTATTAGTGCTGGGAGAGGTGGGGAATGTGAATGTGGAGTGTAGCTTGGCTCTTGTTGTGTTTGGTTAGTGTGGGGTGGCAGGGGTTGAGGGGATTATGTTGGTGGGTCTGTGTGTAGTTGTATTTGTTGTTTCATTCGAGGATGTCCTCCCCTGTCTGCTGGTGCCTGCCCTGTTTTTTCCTATTCCCTCTGGCGCATTCGTGCTCTCTCCCTCAGTCCTTTTCTTTCTTTTTGTGTTCTGTCACGATCAAGGTACACTCGCTTGTATTTTTGGATCTTTTAACAGTGGCTTCTGCTGCAGGATTTTTTTTCATGTAATTTCTGACTTGAATGTCAAGTTGATTGGGCGGTTCTTTTCCCTTGAGAACCACCAAAGTCTCTGAAAATTTGTCAGTTGAGTTGCGTCCTCTCCTGTTAACGTGATGTTGGTCTCGATCTCTTTAATCTCCCCCTGCCTTCTGCCTCAGGAAGCCCATGAATAATGATTATCCTCTCCCTTTCCTCATCCCACTTTGTTTACCTCCATATCTCTGGATCCAATTTAAGTATCTCCTTGGTTCTCTCCCTTATTATCTTTCAAACTTCCTGGTGGCCTGGTTAGGTGGCCTGGTTGTTTCACTGAGGGACTTCTTTGCTCTTTCCCCTCCTATCCCCTCATTGTCCACTAGTGTTCCTACACCAAGTTCCTTATTCCTATTGGTCCTTGTCTATGTATTCTGCTTCAGAACTTCTAGTTCCTCCTCCAGTCTCTGCATCCCTGCCTCAGCAGCAAGAACTCGTAGCTCCCACTTCTTGCTCTCTGTAGATATCTTCTCAACCATTGTGTTGCAAAACTCACTTAGACTTTTATCCCATTCCTGTTCCATTTTGCTCTTGATCCTTTCTGTTAGTGCTTCTTGTTATGCCCAGCTATCCCTAGTAGCCTTGTTTCTTCATTCTGTCATGTGTGTATGTGAGTGTGTGTGTGTACTCACCTAATTGTGGTTGCAGGGGTCGATTAAAGCTCCTGGCCCTGCCTCTTCACTGGTCGCTACTGGGTCTCTCACTCCCTGCTCTGTGAGCTTTATCATACCTCTTCTTAAAGCTATATATGGATTCTGCCTCCACCACCTCACTTTCCAGACTATTCCACTGCCTGACAACTCTGTGGCTGAAGAAATACTTCCTAACATCTCTGTGACTCAGCTGAGTCTTCAGCTTCCAATTGTGACCCCTTGTCGCTGTGTCCCATCTCTGGAACATCTTATCTCTGTCCATCTTGTTGATTCCTCTCAGTATTTTATATGTTGTTATCATGTCTCCCCTGTCCCTTCGTCCTGCGTGCACTCAGAATCTGCAGCAATGAGTTCCTTGAGGGACAATGCTCTCTAATTGAACAAGTATTTTCTAAACTTCACTATCCTCTTCACTTCATTAGAGACTGCAGACGACGGGCATTAAACATCTTTAACACACCCATAAAAGACACTGCCGAGAAGAGATACATAGTCCTCCCCACCAACTCCATTGCCAAACACGTTTCCAACATCTTTTCCAATTCCTCATTCCAAGTATCTACCTCCACATCCACCACCATCAATCCTCTGCAGGGGTATACATAATCTCTTGTAATAACTGCAGCAAATTATACATGGGCGAAACATCCAGAGACATGCAAACACGTATTTCAGAACACCAGTACGCAGGCAGATCTGACGATTTAAGGAATGCCCTTATTTAACACCGAAATTCACACAACCATTTAATCAACTACAGAAACGCAAGACTTATCGCCAGAGAAGAAAACACTCATAAGAACATAAGAACAAAAGAAAGGAGGAACACTGCAGCAGGCCTGTTGGCCCATACTAGGCACGTCCTTCACAATCCGTCCCACTAACAGATTATTTGCTGAACCCAATTTTCAATGCTACCCGAAGAATCCTGGAGTCATCCCTTATCTGTATATCCAACAACTTCAACCAAACCAACGGCTTCTATAACATAGCTGAACCCCTTGCCAAGAAACTTCTTCATCGCTATCCCACATAAGAACATAAGAATGCAAGAACACTGCTGAAGGTCTACTCATATACTTGTCCAATCTCTTTTTAAAGCTACCCTACTCTATCACCCTACTGGGAAGACTGTCACATGCAGGTTCAGATCCAACCTACCCTATGAATACTCACGTACCTTTCACCCAGGTAGATTTGTTTGTGACTTGATAAAGCCCACTGTGTGGGCGAAACGTTGTCAATAAAGGATCACATTATACTGTTTATGTGTTTATTTTTCCATTTCAGTGAATGTTTTCATCAGTTGCATTTTTATTCTCCATACTTGTAAATTCTTCATGATCAGTATGTGCAAGTCCTTCAGATTAGCGTTGATTTGAGGAGAGTTACCATGTGGTAGCTTCCTCTCGCCCCCTCACTCATATATTTATTGTCATGCTGTTGATAAAAAAAACATCCAACCGTGAGGGCTATCTGCATCAGAAGAGTGGTCATCCGAAAGGGATATTCTCCCGATGATGCAATTTTGTCTCTCAAATAGCAAGATGCAACTGTCGCTACCAAAGTTAAAAAAAAAAAATACGATATATTTAAATTCTTTGGCAAGATATAAGTCCTACATCTAGATACCCGCCTTAATTGGTAACTTCACGAAAGAGAGACTGTGGAGCCTGAAATGGTTGGCAAGAACGCTGTCTGGAGACAGTCACATTCACTTAGATTTTTAAATCATATCTAGCACAGAGGTCTGTTTGTAGAGGAAGTTACAGTCATTCCTAATTATCAGATAGAAGAGCCAGAAAAAGATCCACACCTACAGCTCATGTCACTACTCTCAATTTTTTAGCAAAGTTCTTGATCAAATCTAACAATAAACTGCAACATTATTTTTATTATCAATCGCTAAATGACCATCAATTTGGTTTTAAAAACAGTGTCTATAGTTGCTTTCCTACTGAACCTTTCCATTATGTGACCCCAAACACTGGAAAACTCCATTATCAGTTGTGTACCTGCAATAGAAAATGCTTGTATTTTTGTGCTGTTATGGTACCACTACCAACCCTGAAAGCTTATACTAACTAACAATTGTTGGCTTCACAATGTACCTTAGAGATTTCCTTCGAGGTCGAACCTTTAAAATAGATTTTTATGAAGCATCTAGTGAGAAAATAGAGTAAGAAGATTTATCGCTCTCTGGGAAGAACTTTATCTTTCTTCCCATGTCATGGTAAGGAATCTCTATTTCGTCAATAGTACGAATAATCTTAACGAGGCATTAGCTCAATCTTACCTTGAGTATGCATTACTTTCCGGGATTGACTCACGAAATCGTTAATGACACGATTGTAAAACAAACCATATAGTCTCCATTTCATTTATGACTTCTGGATAAGATACAAGACTGCACAAGGCGATTAATCTCAATTTTACCATGCTAGATCGGACCTGTTGTTTCACCAGAACTTTCAACACTTGAGAGAAAACAATCATTATTGTTACGTACACTACCAATGTTTTTTTTTTTTATGTCCCCTATTCTTCTCAAAATCGTAAATGGAAAAAAAGAAAGCTTTTGCTCTCAAAACGAGCAATTAAACGAAGCTTCTAAAGGGCAGTAATTCATCTGCGATCGAACAATTATTGGTTGACTAACATTTGGAATGGATCTCGCAATATATGGATGTTAGAGAACTCCGGTCTACTAAATGACAGATCTTGTAGTTGTGTCCAACATAATCATGTTTCAAATATTAAGTTTTCTTATTTTTAAAATGAGTACATACTTTAAAATATCAGCGATACTTAATACATTGGGAAAAAAAATAAGGTTTAAAAACGAGCTGAAGTGGAATAAGAGAGAGAGAGAGAGAGAGAGAGAGAGAGAGAGAGAGAGAGAGAGAGAGGAGAGAGAGAGAGAGAGATGTGGGGAGAAGGAGGGAGGGGAGTGGGAAGGCACACACAGAGAAAGAAAATGGGATTTCAGTGAAATATCCTTGTCCAGTGGCACGTCAAGGCAATGAATTACATAAATTATTCCCAGCACGTCTGGGCATGTCTGCAGAGATGGTGTGTTGTGCGGATATATGCTTAGAGATTATTAGATTATCTCTTATGTATGGTTGTGACGGCGGGATCCTCGAGATGTTTTCGTCGTTTCCTGCTGCTGCTACTGATGTTGTTGCTGCTGTTGCTTATGGGGCGACTGTTACTGTTTGGGTATATTCTACTGTTAGTGTAGTTGTTGCTGCTGTTGCTTGGGCTGCTGTTTTTGTTGTTGCTGCTGCTTCTTCTCCTTCTTCTTCTTCTGCCTTTTCTGTTGTTGATGGAAATAATTGAGGAGCTTCTGCAGATGATTATACTTCTGTGGTTGATGCTGCTTCAGGTTCTGCTGCCTCCTGCTCTGTTGTTGCTGGTGCTGCTTCTGCTGCTACTGTGGCTACTGGTACTTTTGTTGATGTTGCTGCTGCTGCTATTGCAACTGCTAAGGCTACTGCGGCTGCTATTGCTGAGGCTAATAAAGCTGCTGCTGCTGTTGCTGTGTTTGCAATTATTGGGGTTGTTGTTGATGTTGGTGTTGTTGAGGCTGCTGGAGGTGGAATTGCTGCTGCTGTTGGAGCTGCTACTACTGTTGCTTATGTTATTTCTTCTACTGTCGTTGGCACTATTGCTGTTGATGAAGATGCTGATCCTGCGCTGCTGCTGCTGGACTGTAGCTATTGTTGGTGCTGCTACTGGAGGTGCTGCCGGTACTGCTGCTGGAGCTGTAGCTATTGCTGGTGCTGCTACTGGAGGTGCTGCCGGTACTGCTGCTGGAGCTGTAGCTGATGCTGCTTCTACCACTGCCGATGCTGTAACTTGAATTGTTACTTATATTATTGCTGTGGATGTTGGTGGGTTTTTTTGCTGCTGCTGAAGGTGTGGCTACTGCAGGGGCTGCTCCTGCTGCTATTGCTAAGTCATCTGATGTTGCTGCTGTTGTTGATCTTTTGTTAATAAGATATTCGATAAATTGATGATTTACATCATCAGAGGATGGTCAATATTTCTTGCTACTCTGGAAAGGAAGTGAAAGCCCATAAATGCTTGACACATATCTATGATTTATTAGGGGATGAGTAAGTAACCTGTGTCAGTGGGTAACATTGGGGCTAGTTAATAGTAGGAAACTTTTTATTAGGTACATTTCACCTACAAAAGCGTTTATCAAGTACTTAGCACCACCTATTATAGGCGAAAGGTCGTGTTTAATAAAACGTCTGCTTTTGCTGTTCCATATTCCAGCACTCTTCGGCACTCTTCGGCACTCTGCCTCACTCCAACTACCAGAAGCTTAGCCACGCCAACTCTTAACTGTTTATATTTAAAACTTCAAGTAACCACCAGTACATACTCTATAAATAAGAATTCATCCATATGTAAACTGCAGTGAAAGTTTGACCTCCAATATATCTGTTAAGTATCAAGGAGATACTTAACAAATGAAACAATCTTTTATCAGAATTTATATAAAAATAAGCATTAAGTGCTCACTATACATTCGAGTGTAATCTATTGTTTTAATAATAATAATAATAATAATAATAATAATAATAATAATAATAATAATAATAATAAATATAATTAATGACAATAATAATAATAAATGTTAATAATAATAATAATAATAATAATAATAATAATAATAATAATAATAAGGAGGAGAAGGAGAAGGAGAAGAAGAAGAAGAAGAATAAGAAGAAGAAGAAGAAGAAGAAGAAGAAGAAGAAGAAGAAGAAGAAGAAGAAGAAGAAGGAGGAGGTGGAGGAGGAGGAGGAGGAGGAGGAGGAAGAGGAGGAGGAGGAAGAGAAGGAAGAGAAGGAGGTGGAGGAGGAGAAGGAGGAGGAGGAGGAGGTGGAGGGAGGAGGAGGAGGAGGAGGAGGAGGAGGAGGAGGAGGTGGAGGAGGAGGAGAAGAAGAAGAAGGAGGAGGAGGAGAAGGAGGAGGAGGAAAAGGAGGAGGAGGAGGAGAAGGAAGAGGAGAAGGAGGAGGAGGAGGAGGAGAAGGAGGAGGAGGAGGAGAAGGAGGAGGAGGAGAAGAAGAAGAAGAAGAAGCTTTGGGAACCTGTAGAATATTATTTTATGATTTACCATCTTGTCAATTACTACAGCCAACAGTACAATAAACATCATAAAGATAAATGAGATAAATCTCCAGGTTCTTCACCTCCCTCCTGTACGACAAGTAACCCGCGGTAACACCTGCGAAATGTCAATATTTACATTTATCTGACTGTGTAACGTACATGCTGGGACCACTAGGCTGGTTACACCTTTTTGCAAGCTGGCCAGAATTTAAATACTGTACATCTTTCCCTGTAATAATTTCAGAGAGACTCATACAATTGGCCTCAACTTTTCAATGTTGATAACTGTTGCGTCTCCTTAATAGGAGGCAGTTATTTCCATCACACGGCTGGAACCAGTGTAGAAGCCTTCAAGAGGAAACTGGACAAGTATCTTCACCAGGTGCCAGATCAACCAGGCTGTGACGGATACGTGGGGCAGCGGGCCTCCAGCAGCAACAGCCTGGTTGACCTGGCAAGCACCAGACGAGCCTGGCCTATGGCCGGGCTCAGATAATAGAGAAACTCTCGAAACTCTTCAGAGGTATATCAAAGGAACACTCACTTGTATATTCTTGTATTATTCATATTCATGAGTATATCTCATAATAGCAAAGTACCAGATGGTACTTAAGATTTGTTCTGTTTGAAATGTGCCCTCATCACTATATGTACAATTTAATATTGCATTACAAGAGAAGTGTAGGCGTTTATATCCTAAATTATATCAAATTTATTTACTTTGATAATGTCAACCTATACAACGTTGTTATTAAAGATCTTAAATTTTGTAGTTGGTTTATACTCTTCCGCTTGAAATCCCAAATTGGAAGGGTACTTAATGCTGGTGAGGGGCTCTTGTTCTAGGGAATTGGATCTGTGCTTCAGTTCCCTGAATTAAACCTGAATACCTTCCATATCCCCCACAGGATCTGTATAATTCTACGGGTTTAGCGCTTCCCCTTGATTATAATAATATTGAAATTTCTACAAATTTCTCTGGATAACTTGACCAGAATATTAACTAACTGTTACAAAAACAGAAACTGGATAGATACTAGAGGGGGATCAATAAGTTGACCTGGTATTTCCTGGAGATGTCTATACCTTATGGACATCGCATTTTGTAACAATAACCTTGATAATGCAACTTCCGAGCGGCTTCAAACTAAATGTTTAAGTGTAGAGGGAGTCCTATAACAAGGGTGCGGCGAGTCTTCTTTGAGTCAAGTGAAGTACTGTTTAATTAAAGCGCTATGCTCTTGACAGCCCTCTGACAAAGCCATGTTAAGCCTTCCTCGGGTCAAGTGGAGTCCTGTTTACATCTCTATCAGCTGCAGCCTTATAACATCAGCACGGTGTGTCATCTTCAGGTTAGGTGGAGTATCGTTTACTACCCTGTGGAAGGGGAGGGATGTAACACTACGAGAAGGGCACAGTGAGTCTTCTTCACCACAACTTTTGTAGCAGTTAGCTACAATTGTGGCAGGCGCCCTGTAGCTGGGGTTTAGCAGGTCTTGGGTTCAGGTGGTACCTTTGGTTCGGTGTGTACGATGGTGTGAGTCATCTCCTACTCAACAGACTCGTCTGCTACCTCACTCACACAGCTCGTAGGGAGTAGCAGAGGTACTGCCGAAGGAAGAGTCATTATGAAATCTCAGGTAACTCTGGGCTGGTAATAGTAGTAGCCGGAGTAGTGGACGTAGGGCAACAGGGATAGAGGTGGGAATATGGTAGAAGTGGTAGTGAAAAAAAAGGCACAGAGTGGAGTGTTACCGAAGAAATACTAGTAGTAGTAATATTAGTAGTAATAGTAACAGTATAATAGTAGTAATAATAGTAGTAGTAGTAGTTGTTGTAATAATAGAGGTAGTCTAAGGAACAAGAGAACAAAGGAGCACTGTCAGAGAACAGATGTCCCACAGGGATAAGAAAAAATTCCTGCAGGACAAATCCCACCACGCCAAGGGGGGCTCCTTGGCGTGGTGAAGAGGCTCTTGGTCTGAGGAATTAAACCTTTTGGTCTCCTTCCTCAGACCAAACCTAATTACTTCCCAATCCCCCCTTCCCTATCCCATCCCCCCTTTCCCTTTACTCCCCAACCCATCCCTCCCTTTTCCTCGTCCCGTTTGTAGATAGGGGTAAGTGTGCCGGAGTTCATTCCGCTTTGTTGAGTTCCTCGGGAGTAGTGTATTTTGCCGGGGAATCTGGATCATCTGGAGGAGCCCTGCTCCCTTCCCAGTGAAGGTGTTGGGTGTATCTCCAGAGGCTGCCTGTCGGTTCTGTGAGGTGGCAGCCAAAGTAGGTATGCTTTGTGGTGGGCATCCGACCACCCTCTCTTTTGTCCGCCGAGGTGGCTTGGTAGATGTGAGGTTGCTATCCAGGGGCGCTGGTTTAATGGCATGGAGGGTAGGGTATGGCATGGGTTCCACGCTGCATTTGCATTGCTGGCGGTCTCGAGGTCCTCTTGGATGAGAAGGGAAACTTATGGACCTTTCAGGCCTTCTAGTAACTGTCCTGCTTTCCCTCTTCTTTTTTTCTTTCATTCTTTTCTTTCCTTTAAAATAATAATAAGAAAGAAGTACCACCATCATGGAGTCTTCGTTCCATGACCCCCTCTTTCTCCCAAGCCCCTTTTTGTTACCGTATCCTCTTCTGTCCCTGCTTCGTTATTGGACCATTCTCCAAACTTTTCCCATACCCCTGTACCTCCTGCTGGTGACACTTTGTCACCTGCCCTAAGTGCCAAGGCTCCGCCAGTTTCTTCTAGTGTCTCTGCCTCTTGCACGCCTTTAATTATGAATCCGGCTTCCCCAAATACGGTATGATGGTTTTCAGATCGCTACCTGCTCCAGGTCAGGCCCCCCGCAGTCTTACGCCTAAACATTCCAGACCATTTGCTGATGACGGTTCTTCGATTTCTGCTCATTCCACCCAGAAATGACCTACACGACACCCACTTCCTTTATGCACCATGTTTATAAGTGCACAGTGACCCAAATTCTTTTCTCTACAACCGACATCTTCAACAGATTATCTTCCAGACCACAGTATTAGTAAAGTTTTGTTATGACACGTTGGCCAAAATATATCCTTTCACGATCTTTGGGGCAGTGAGCGCATCATTACAGTTCAGAATGCAGATCAAGATCATCATCTTTCCCATCTTACTTCCATTGATAACGTTCCTATTACAGATGACAAGCGTGCTACTCTCAATTCTTGCAGTGGTATGGTGGTTTTACAGCGTACCAGTGTACAGTGTGATTTTCTGTCTTGTAGTGACGATATTTTATAGCAATTAGCCCTTCAGGACCTTCCGATTCTCAAAGTCGATACATATGTCCTGCCCTCTCACGGGCGGAGGTACTTTCCCAGTAATATCGCCCACTAAATTAACCTTTCACTTCCGTGAACTTCCATCCTCCGTTTACATCATGGGACATTGCCTAGGGGTCTGTAAAGTGGTCCCTACACCCCAACAGTGTCAAAATTGTTGGCACTTTGGACATCCCACTAAATACTGCAGGTCTGCGGCGGAGTGCCCGGCCTGCGATGCTGCGGATCATGCTGATACATCTTGCAGTCTTCCCCCCACATGTCTTAATTGCAATGAAACTCATCCTTCTTTTTCCCGCCGATGTCAGGTCTATCTTAATGAATGTGAAATCCGTAGTCTTAAGGAAAGCGAAGGCCTTACTTATGCTATGGCTGTCTCTCCGCTTTGCCTTCAGGGGAATCTTCCTCGTGTTCCATATTCTCGAGTAGCTAGGAGACCTCCAATCTTGGCGGTATCCCCTCTTACCAGCTCCTCTGGTGCCATGTATTCCAGAGTTACCCCGTTTCTAATTCTTTTGCGGTTTTACCCTCAGAAACCCTCATCTCCTTACCTCTTCCTGCTTCCACTTCTTCTTCATCTCGCGCGCTAGTTTCTCAGTCTGTGAGGCCTCGCACGCCTGCATCTTCTTTGCGCCTATCACCTCCGAAGTTGAACGTGTTTCCTAAGCCCAAGTCTCTTCGCATTACTCCGGTGTTTACAATTCCCCAACAGTTCTCCTACTCTCACACGAAGGTGGAGGATCACCCCCACTCGTGTGGTCACCTCTTCTCCTGTTTGTCCCCCAGACTTCTTCCCTAGTCACCTTCCAGCCTTTTTTTCTCTCCTGTTCCACCGTAGGACTCTTCTCTCCCCGCCGGCACATCTCTCCAGGTTCATACTCCCCTCTCTTCTCAGACCTCTTTGGTTCCCTCCATAGTCTCCCCAATCTCTACTTGCTCTACCTCACCTGTCTCTGAAGTCATGGTATCGGCATCTTCCTTGTCCACTGAAACACTTGATGCTATCTCCGACTATATTGCGGAGACAAAACCCTCGATGGACACCAGTGCACCTCCTTATGCCACTTCTTATTTTTCAAAACCCTCACAGCAATCCTTTCCTTCACAGCATTCTGATTCCTCCTTGCTTACACGCTTTCCGTTGCCTCCACACATTGACTTCACTGACTGTACTAGCCCGTAGATTTTATCGCTTCTCATTTTTGGCATACCTATCTTTGTGAATCATGACTTATTTACAATAGAATATTCGTAACCTTAGGGGTAATTGGGAAGAGTTCCAGGTGTTGCTCTCCCACTTTTCCCCAGTATGTGTCGGGTTACAAGAGCCTAAAGTTTGTTCAGCGGTTATACGTCCCAATTCGGGCTATGTGCTGTTGCCTTCTGATCCCTTTCCTGATGAAACTTTTAATGAGAGTGCGCTTCTTGTGTGCGTTGGTATACCGTTTCAACAGGTCTTTGTTCACTCTCAGCTGCATTATACTGCAGCCGTATTTATTTGCACAGGTGGTATACAGTTTGCTCTCTATATAGTATCTGCCCTTCCCGTGCATTCTGTATCTCGGATGTTGTGTTCTTGATCTCTTTTCTGCCGACGCCCATCTTGTTAGGTGATTTTAACGCTCATCATCATCTTTGGGGAGGGTCCCACTGTGACTCTTGTGGTAATAAGTTGGAGACTCATCTCGCTTCTCATCCTCTTGTTTTAAATACGGGTGCTCCCACCAATTTTGACTCTCGCACTCAGTCTCTCTCTTGCATCGATCTTTCTATCTGTTCCTCGTCAATTTCCCTTGATTATGCTTGGTCTGTTCTCCCGGATTTGCACGACAGTGATCACTTTTCTATTATTTTTACTTCTACTATGTATTCCTGACCGCCTCGTATCCCCCATTGGCAATTTGGACGAGCGAATTAGGACTTATACTCTTATCTTACTGCTTTTTGTGGTGCACAAGTTTTCGACCTTAGTTTTGACTACAGCGTCATGTTCCATTCCTTAAACCTCAGGCAGTGCGTTTGAAACGTGCTGCATGAGGCTGTTATCAATTTAATCCTACCGCAGATCATCTTTTGTATTTTAAGCGAGCAAAGAGCAGTCGCTCGCTGTGTCATACGCTATGCGAAACGCACTTGTTGGCAAGACTGTTACCTCGACTTCTCCTATGTGTGCTTTCCTATGTGTGTTTTCCTATGTGTGCTGTTTGGAAGAAGGTACGGAAGTTGTGTGGAAAGTACACTCTGGGTCCAGCTCCCAGTGTGCGGGTTGCTGGTTTTAGTGTTGCGGAACCTCTTAAAGTTGTCATGGAAATCGAGAACTATCTTGTCCGTTTGTCCCAAGGGCTTCACCTCTGTCCCTCTTTTCTCGCTTCTAAGTCTGCAAAAGAGCAATCGCCCTTGGATTTCCCTTCTAATGGGATGGAGCCATATAATGTACCTTTTAGTCTCTTAGAGCTAGAGTCCACGCTTCCCGCTTGCCGGTCATCGGCAGCTGGGCCCGATGACATTCATATCCGTATGCTACAGCATCTGCATTCTACAGCCCAAACAGTGCTTTTGTGTCTTTTCAATCTTGTTTGGACGCGAGGGGTTCTCCCTCAACAATGGAAATCTGCCATTATTCTACCGTTTCGCAAAACAGGCAAGGTGATGGAACGATTGGTGAATATACGTCTGATATAGTCTTTCTCCTCACCAATATGGCTTTCACAAGGGCCGCTCTACTTTGGACCCCTTGCTCCACTTAGATACGTATGTACGAAATGCCTTTGCTAATAAACACTCCATCTTAGCAGTATTTTTTGATCTCGAGAATGTATATGACACCACTTAGAGGTATAACATCTTAGCCCAGGCCCACTCCTTAGGCCTCCGCTGTAATCTACCGACCTTCCTTGCTGCTTTCTTATCTGAAAGACATTTTCGTGTCCGTGTTATCACCTCTCTTTCCTCAGACTTTGTTCATTCCGAGGGAGTCCCACAAGGTCCTTAGCACTACCCTTTTTCTCTTGGCTATAAATGACCTACCTTCCGTTCTTGCATCGCATGTTTGGTCGTCACTTTATGTGGATGACTTTGCTATAGCTTACGCAGGTGCTGACTATCGCCTGGTAGCGGTCTCCCTTCAGGATGCGATTGATCATGTTTCCCACTGGACCACTTCTTATGGATTTAAATTTTCTAGTGCGAAAACCCATTTCATTACCTTCACTAGACGTCCTCTTGTCCCAGATATTTCATTGTATTTACCCGGCTCACGTATCCCAGAATGTGCTACGGTCAATTTTCTTGGTCTTTTATTCGATCGCCGGTTGACATGGAAACCTTACATTTCCTCTTTGAATTCAGCTTGCCTGGTCGGCTGAATCTCCTTAAAATTCTTGCACATCGTTCATGGGGAGCAAATCGCCGGACTCTCCTCCGTTTGCATTCCACCCTAGTCTTTTCCAAGCTGAATAATGGCGACCAAGTCTATTCTGCGGCTTCTCCTACAACTCTTTATAAGTTAGATCCCCTTCATCATCAGGGTCTACGTTTATGCTCATTGCCGTCGTTACTTTGTCCGCTCTCATGACCTTCGTGTTCCTTCTACGTATAGATTGGTCTCAGACGTTAGTAGAAGCCCGTTATTTGATCGGCGCCCCTGCTTACTCCAACAGTTTTCTCTTCGTCTTCAATCACTCCAGTCTTCTCTCCAGTTGCCTCCCTTGTATATTCATATAGCGTCTGCCTTTTCCCTACTGCAGTGCACCAAAGCTCTCCTACCGACGGCTGTTTCTCGCTCTTTTTTGATCACTCCGGTCGCATGCTCGTGCCGTCGCTGATGATACAGATGGTTCTAAATCTTCTGACTGTTGGGTTCGCGGCGGTGTTCCCTGACGATGTTGTCCGTGATTCCACTCATCCATTGGTCCTTCGTATTCAACTTTGGTTGCGCCGTGTGGCTGTGTTTTGTGTTGGGTCCCTGGACACTTTGATGTGCAGGGCAGTGAGCAGGCGGATGCTGTTGCGCGGTCAGTGGTGCATGAACTTCCAGTTTCCTATAGAGGTATTCCGTTCAGGGATTATTTTACAGTCATCTCTGCCCGTCTTCGCGGCCGTTGGCAACAACGGTGGTCAGACATGCACCATACCAAATTGCACTCTATTAAACCGCTTTTAGGTTTGTGGCCATCTTACCACCGTTGCCGTACTCGGGAGACTGCACTCTCCCGTCTCCGCATCAGCCATACTCGCCTTACCCATGGGTATCTCATGGAACTACACCCTATTCCTCTCTTTTGAGGTTTGTCGCCCCTATTTCGGTTCTTCACTTTCTTGTGGATTGCCGCTTTACCAGCAAGCTCGCAGGATTTACCTCCACCGACGCCGCCGCCCTACCGCTTTTACCTTACCTTCCCTTCTTGCAGACGGCTCTGCCTTTGACTTACGATCACTTTTTGATTTTTTGTCAGCAGCTGTTTTACTATACGAACTTTGAAACAAAGCCCCTAGCGTCCCTTCCAGCCCCGGTAGTATTTTCTGCCTCGCAGCACTGCATGACCCTTGTTGTTTTAGCGCTTCATTTGATTATAATAATTGGAAAGGCAATAATAACATTAGAAATGTGAAGCGGTTGGGAGAGGAAGAGATAGAGATCAGGTCAAGTCTCATAAATCTTAACAACACTCTCCGTTCTTAAAACATCAAACTTTCTTTTCAGAAAACTAATACTCTCCCTAGTAATCTCCGCATCTCTCCTCCGGCCACTGTAGCTACAGCAGTCTACTTCACTTCCTGCTCCTCTTGTCCTCTCCAATTCTTTGGACAAACTGGCCGCTCGGCTTTTATGGCGTGCACAAACGTGAATATCTTCAAGATAAGATGAGCCATTAGAAAAGAGAAAAGGAATGAAAATTTGAAACCGATAATTAAAGTCAATCTCTAGCTATCTCAAAGATCCCAACGATTCTAAGATTTATAAACAAATTTAGAGCACTGACAAATTTTCCCAAACACCAACGAACGTTAAAATGAACTATCCTGGCCGTAAGATGAATCAGCCATTAAATACTAAAGCCATTCAGTAGAGGTAGACCGAAATATATATTACATTAATTCACGGAAATGAAAAATTCACAATATTTTACTCATAAAATTAGCAGATGAGTCCCTACGCATTGTGAGTTTCAATCTCCGCAATCGACGGATCAAGCTGCACTGGATTTGTGAACGTTTGAAGATATGCCATAGAGGATTCTGGAAGTTATTGGTGCCATTGCAGGATGTTCGGAATGGATTAAACTAGATAGTGACAGGGCACCAGCACATTTCATTTGTTCCACGAATATTGCCCTAATTACCTTACTATAGCGTTCAGGATTTAAAGTCGATCATCGGTTGATGCCTTCTCGTATTATTAGTGAAAAAAAGGAAAGCTAGAAGAAGCAAAAACAAAAGTAAAAAATAAAATATTAATGCAATCACATTAAAATCTCTTTGTGTAACGAAACAACAGAAAAAAAAGGGAAAACGACACTACATATTAATAAAATATATATATGAAACAGTAGACGCTTCTTTAATTGTAAAAACTTCACTGGAGTGGACAGACGGCCGCTGGAGTGGTCCTCGTGATCCTAGATATAGGCTCTGGGCGGGCAAGCACGTCACGAGCGTCAGTCCAACGGTGCACAGTGTGGAGCACCACAGCCTTCCTGAAGGGCTCCACAGGGTTGGCTTGTGTAAATAAGCTATCTTCCTTCCTTCCTTTTCTCTCTTTCTTCCTCCCTACCTTTCTCTCTCTGTCTCTATCTCTGTCTGTCTGTCTGTCTGTCTGTCTGTCTGTCTGTCTGTCTGTCTGTCTCTGTCTCTCTCTCTCTCTCTCTCTCTCTCTCTCTCTCTCTCTCTCTCTCTCTCTCTCTCTCTCTCTCTCTCTCTCTCTCTCTCTTTATACAGGGTTTTACAATGTTAGGTTAAGGTTCCTAACTTTATTTACAAGGTAAGATTTGTTGCTGGTGTCTTTTTCTGTCTCATAAACATGCAAGGTTACAGGTATGTCTTGCTACTTCTACTTACACTTAGGTCACACTACATATGCATGTACAAGCATATATATACTAACCCCTCTGGGTTTTTCTTGTATTTTTCTTCTTAATTCTTGTTCTTTTTTATTTCTGCTTATCTCCATGGGGAAGTGGAGCAGAATTCTTCCTCCGTTAGCTATGCGTGTCGTAAGAAGCGACTAAATGCCGGGAACAATGGGCTAGTAACCCCATCTCCTGTATAAATTACTAAAAAGAAGATAAGGAAAAACTTCATAAAATTGGGATGTTTGAATGTGTGTGGATGTAGTGCGGATGATAAGAAAGAGATGATTGCAAATGTTATGAATGAAAAGAAGTTGGATGTCCTGGCCCTAAGCGAAACAAAGCTGAAGGGAGTAGGTGAGTTTCAGTGGGGAGAAATAAATGGGATTAAGTCAGGAGTATCTGAGAGAGTTAGAGCTAAGGAAGGGGTAGCAATAATGTTGAAGGATCAGTTATGGAGAGAGAGAAGAGGGAACATAAATGTATAAATTCAAGGATTATGTGGATTAAAATTAGGGTCGGATGTGAAACGTGGGTCATAATAAGTGTGCATGCACCTGGAAAAGAGAGGAGTGTAGAGGAGAGAGAGAGATTTTGGGAGATGTTAAGTGAGTGTGTAGGAACTTTTGAGCCAAGTGAGAGAGTAATCGTGGTAGGAGACCTAAATGCTAAAGTAGGAGAAGCGTTTAGAGAGGGGGTGGTAGGTATGTTTGGGGTACCAGGTGTAAATGATAATGGGGAGCATTTGATTGAACTTTGTATAGAAAGGGGTTTGGTTATACGTAACACATATTTTAAGAAAAAGAGGATAAATAAGTATACAAGATATGATGTAGGGCGAAATAACAGTAGTTTGTTGGACTACATATTGGTAGATAAAAGACTGTTTAGTAGACTTCAGGATGTACATGTTTATAGAGGGGCCACAGATATATCAGATCACTTTTTAGTTGTAGCTACAGTGAGAGTAAAAGGTAGATGGGTTACAAGGAGAATGGAAACAGCAAGTAAGAGAGAAGTGAAGATTTATAAACTAAAGGAGGAGGCGGTTAGGGTAAGATATAAACAACTGTTGGAGGACAGATGGGCTAGTGAGAGTATAATCAGTGGGGTAGAAGAGGTATGGGGTAAGTTTAAGAATATAGTGCTAGAGTGTTCAGCAGAAGTTTGTGGTTATAGGAAAGTGGGTGTGGGAGGGAAGAAGAGCGATTGGTGGAATGATGATGTAAAGAGAGTAGTAAGAGAGAAAAAAAAGCATATGAGAGGTTTTTACAAAGTAGAAGTGATGCAAGGAGGGAGGAGTATATGGAGAGAAAAAGAGAGGTTAAGAGAGTGGTAAAGCAATGTAAAAAGAGAGCAAATGAGAGGGTGGGTGAGATGTTATCAACAAATTTTGTTGAAAATAAGAAAAAGTTTTGGAGTGGGATTAAAAAGTTGAGAAAACCTAGTTAAAGAATGGATTTGTCAGTTAAAAATAGGAGAGGAGAGTTATTAAATTGAGAGTTAGAGGTATCAGGAAGATGGAGGGAATATTTTGAGGAATTGTTAAATGTTGATGAAGATAGGGAAGCTGTGATTTCGTGTATAGGGCAAGGAGGAATAACATATTATAGGAGTGAGGAAGAACGAGTTGTGAGTGTGGGGGAAGTTCGTGAGGCAGTGAGTAGAATGAAAGGGGGTAAAGCAGCTGGGATTGATGGGATAAAGATAGAAATGTTAAAGTCAGGTGGGGATATAGTTTTAGAGTGGTTAGTGTTTTTATTTAATAAATGTATGGAAGAGGGGAAGGTACCTAGGGATTGGCAGAGAGCATGCATAATTCCTTTGTATAAAGGCAAAGGGGACAAAAGAGAGTGTAAAAGAATAAGTCGTATATGAGAAGAAGGGCATAAAATTTAAGAAAGTAGAGCATATACAAGGTGTCAGCACACTTGTGCCTTGTACAGAATGTTGTAACCTCTACGGTCGAGCAGGTGCGAGATACGTTTGCAAGTTTTATGAAGTGGTTCTTCATATTTTTGGGTTAAATTTCACCGCAAAAATATTTTCGTTCGCTGGTAACAACATTCATTCTTACCATTGTTCCAATATTACCATCTTCATATGTGTTTTCTCAAGAGCAAATGTGATCTGCCATCGTTTTCCCTAGGCTAATATATATGTTAGCTGGTTACTGATGTAACTTAGAGCAGCTGGCATTTCCTCTCTTGGATAAGTAAATGTCAGGGAACAGTCGTCTGAATGTGCTTGGCATTCTGGGATGAGATGAAGAAGGCCACTGAAGTAGATATTCCATAATGATGGCCCACTTGCTCCAGTAGAGTGTCTTGCGTGACTGTCCCGTTGAGAACTATGCTTAGAGATCTACCTTAAAGGTAATCACTGAGGAGGCACAGTGGAGAGCCGGCGATCCCAATGTTTGCAGCATTTTCAAGAATCCCTGGTACCATACTCGGTCGAAAGCACCAGCAATGTTCATGGGTACTACACATCTGACATTGGATTGATCCAGTGACTGGTGCCATTTAGTGGAGGGGTTTTATCAGCAGATCAGCATGAAAGTGACCTTTTCTGAAGCCATATTGACGGTCAACTGCCGTGAGAATATTGTCTCAATAATCTTGCCAGTGCTTTTGTTTTTGTGAACAGGGACTAAATTTGCCTCTTTCCACAGAGAAGGTCATTTACATTGTGCTAGGCAGTGTCAATACATGCGAGTTAGAGGTGCTGCTAGCTGGTCTGCACATCTACCCAGCACTCTTGGGATCAGCTTATCTGGGCCCACAGCCTTTTTTCTCTGTGAAGGTTGTCGCTAATCTTCTTAGGAAAAGTATAATAGAAAAAGACAATAATAACAAGAAAAATAAACACTTTATTTTAATAGAATGAAATGTAAATAATAAATACGTAAATATGATTATAATAATCCTATCTTAAGAAAAATGAAAAATGAAAACAACAAATATATATATCTGATCCAAAGCTAGATATTTACACGTGTTGCTCTTGTTAACACAGAAGCAATGAATCCATGTTAGACTCCGTAGTGGTATTGTTGTTGTTGCCTCGATGTTTCCCACAAATCCAACAGTTTTCCAACATCCACAATGTCACAAATGATGTCAGGGACTCAGGTGAAAGTTGTCCCCTGGTAATGTACAGTTGCCTGAGGTTTCTAGTGTGGACTTAGGAACTACTGGTGTAGCGAAGAATTGGTGTTACTCTGTTTCTCAAATGGTGAGTACGCCGGCCCCCCACTCAGCCTTGAATCCGATGATCCGTGCGGAAACAGAGGACTGTGGGAGAAACCACAAGAATTACTCACCACTCTAGTATTAATTTACATAGTAGGCATAAGGCCTTTAAAAGAAATGGTGAAACTGTAATAAATAACTTTACCAAAAACCAAGGCAGGGCAGAGCAGAAGTTAATGTTGCTCAACATGAGTGAAGCTCCAAACAAATTAAAGAGTGAAGCTCTTGAACATAAAATAATGAAGATACGAGCAGCTGTGAAGTACTTAGTGAGGTCGGGCGTGGTCAGTCGAGTGATTTCAATCTGTGGCCGGAGCCCAGCATTACACCTCTCACCGGGTGGAAAAAGGGGGGGGGGTATAGCAGCAGCTAGACACTCACCCCACCTCAACAAGCAAACTACCATTCAACCATCACTCTACATACCTTCCCACTTTCATCACTCCTATCTATGGACTTTTCCCTCACATTCTCTTCCAATGATTTTGGGAGAAGATGCTCTTCATCCTGCCTTATCGTCACCACTGACAACTTTGACGCAGTTCTTACGGCTAGCCAAGGAGATTCCCTTGCTGGATAAGGAACTTGCATCTTAGCAGCAAAGTATTCGGCAAAGACGTCAGTTTTCTCCTGACTGTTAGTAGAATAACGTTGTCGGCCCACCAGGTTATGGAGCCCACTCTGCTTGATGCCAGCTTAACTTTTGTATCAGCCTCCTATCTAAAGACGCCCCACTTTTGGACTACTTCCAATTGCGAAAAGGCTTGCCTATGAAGGTTCCTGTTAGATAGTCGGATGCCTCTTATACCTTCTCCAAATTGTAGGCTTCGTCACATACTGCTGGTGAGGGATATGTCCTTGTTCGAGATGAAGGATGTATTTAGTGATGGCATTCACTTGGTTGTCAACATCACCATAGATAAGAGCATTCCAGTCGGAGGTATCACGCTCAGAACAAAGAGCTGGTCAGTCTCCTCTTTCCTACAGCCAGGTTGTGAGTGTGGATTCTTCACCTCGTGCTGTTGGAATCCACAATGTCGGAAAGACAGCCTTGCTGTCAGATGATCCAACATAGCCAAGGGATTGGCAAATGACTATATTTTCTCTCTCTCCCTCCTCTCTTTCTCCATCTGCGCCTTATTAGCCCGTCCCTCTCTCTCTCTGCCGTATTCTACCTGCCTCTTGTTATCTATTTTCCTGTCCTCCAAGCTTTAGTTTTTTTTTTACGTTTTTCCTCATATATCTTCCACCATAATTCTCTTCCGCTTCTACTTGTCCCTGTCGTCTTTCCCTCTTTTCGTTTCTTCCTCGCCCTCTTCCTCTTTCTCCCTCCTGGGAAGGTAGTGGTTGACGCAAAGCAATTTATTCCATTAGAGATTATGTCAAGGGAGTCAGGAACCTTGAGACCTCTCTCTAGACTAACTCTCCAGGGCAGCAGGTACGTACATTCATCGAAAGACCGCTTCATCTGGAACCTGCTGCCTCGTCTGCTTCTGCTGGAACATGCTGCATTATTTGCATTCTCAGGGGCTTCCTGTCTCGCCTGCTTCTCCTCTGACCTGTAGATGAATGTTTCAGAGAACCGACAAGTTGGTAAATTAGACACATATGCAACACTTGGGTATCTTTATTGAGGAAACGTTTCGCCACACAGTGGCTTCATCAGTCCATACAGAGGAGAAAGGTGAAGAACAGGAGGAGTTTGAGGTAATCAGTCCCTCGGCCTTGAGTCGACACAGGGAATTCTTCACTTGCCCAACCCTTGGGCACGACCTACTTCCACATTAGACAAATGTGACACCACCTACGACTTCTGCACCTCTCCTGCCTACGGTATATAAGCTACTCCCTAGCTTATATGCTGTATTCTTATCAAGATAGATGGACTGACTACATCGACTCAAGGCCGAAAGACTGATTACCTCAAACTCCTCCTGTTATTCACCTTTCTCCTTTGTATGGACTGATGAAGCCACTGTGTGGCGAAACGTTTCCTCAATAAAGATACCCAAGTGTTGCATATGTGTCTAATTTATCCTCTGACCTGCTACTCCACTAACATAGCGACAATTTACTTACAGTAAGGGTGTTTGGCATGTATTAGTAATTATAGATTAGTTTTAATAATGTTAGATAGTAGTATGATACACATCAGTATGTTAGACAGCAGTATGTTAGACAGTAGTGTGATAGACAGTAGTGTGTCAGACAGTAGTATGTTAGACAGTAGTGTGTTAGTCAGTAGTGTGTTACAGTAGTATGTTAAACAGAAGTATGTTAGACAGTAGTATGGTAGACAGTATCATGTTAGACAGTAGTATGTTAGACAGTAGTATGTTAGACAGTAGTGTGTTCGACAGTAGTGTGATAGTATTATATTAGACAGTAGTATGTTAAACAGTAGTGTCTTAGACAGTGTTATGTTAGACAGCAGTAGTATGTTAGAAAGTAATATGATAGACAGTAGTATGTTAGACAGTAGTATGGTAGACAGTAGCATGTTAGACAGTAGTATGTTAGACAATAGTATGTTAGACAGTAGTGTGTTCGACAGTAGTGTGATAGTATTATATTAGACAGTAGTATGTTAAACAGTAGTGTATTAAACAGTGTTATGTTAGACAGCAGTAGTATGTTAGAAAGTAATATGATATACAGAAGTATGTTAATAGTATGTTAGATAGTGATATGTTAGAGAGTAGTATGTTAGACATTGATATGTTAGACAGTAGTATGTTAGACTGTAGTATGTTAGGCAGTGATATGTTAATTGTAGTATGTTAGACAGTAGTACATTAGATTAGTAATATGTTAGAAAGTGGAATGTTAGACAGCAGTATGTTAGACAGTATGTTAGGCAGTAGTATGCTAGACAGTATTATGTTAGACAGTGATTTGTTATATAGTAATATGTAAGTGACATGTTAGACAATAATATGTTAGACTGTAGTATGTTAGACAATAATATGTTAGACAGTATAAAGTTAGACAGTAGTATGTTTGTAAGTTACACAGTATGTTAGTAAGTTAGACCGAAGTTTATTAGTAAATTAAACTATGCACTATTAAGGTAACTAGTGACATGGTCCTCAGACAAATATCAGCTGCAGCTGATAGGGGCAAGCCTTGCCTAGATTTACCAATAGATCTCGTAATGGGTGGGCCATTGAGCCTAAACAAGTAAGTGAAAGTCCATTCAGCATTAAGTTACCAGTGTCAGAAATGTTGAAATATTCGCTCCTTTAGGGCAACCACTTAATCATCACTCACATCTCAACAGCTCAGGGCTGGAGTTTCCTGAACTCATCATAGGGGCCACCGGATGCAGCTCCGGGGATGGCTGCATTATCACTGAAACTAAGTAGCTTTATTTATGTAGACTTAGCTTAGTAATATTCTCCAGAACTTGATTTATATAATGTGAGAGATAAACCTCTTAGCTTATGAACACTGAGAGGTAAATCTCTCCGTGTATTGAAACCTAGAAAAAAGCCTCTTGGTATATACACACAGGGACACTGTTCTCAGTGTCTATACGCAGAATATATGCTCCACAATGAAAACACATGGAGAACATCAATTCTCAGAGTATATACACTATATACTCGGAAAGGTTCACCTCTCGGTTTATATATACACAGGTCGCTCTAAATAGCATGAAAAAGCAAAGTGTATCATTACATGCAAGCTTTTAAAATAATTTGTGAAATGACGGGAAAAAATATTTGGAATATATAATCTATTGAATTTTGTTCCTTCCATCGTTACCACAAAACAGGTACTGGAATTTAATTACCGTAATGTTGGAAATACATATATATATATTTTGTTAGGAATTCACGCATTTAAATCATCCATGTTTAATTAAATAATGAATATGATGAAAGTGTAAACATATAATAACTTTGGATTATTTATGTATACTGAATCTGTCTGTCTGTCTGTCTGTCTCTCTCTTCTCTCTCTCTCTCTCTCTCTCTCTCTCTCTCTCTCTCTCTCTCTCTCTCTCTCTCTCTCTCTCTCTCTCTATCTATCTATCTCTCTCTCTCGATCTTTAGCTAAAGACCTATCGCAATCTGTGCGTCGTCAGCAGCAAGAGATAGTGGGAGGAAAAAAAATACCTGTGAGGCAAGAGATGTGTAAAGTGTTAGACCATGTCAGTGTGTGTGGATGTCGTCCACTCCTTATCTACCTCCGCCGTCCCCTCTATCCTCTTACGGGCGAGGGGATGGACGAACCTCAGAAGTTTACAGAAAGTTTGTTACGGAATAATATAGAGTAGCGGTTATCAGCCCAAAACCGCATTTTCATCGACACTGACTAATCTAGTGACGTAAGGATTCATTTTACCTAAGTAGTAAGTACACTTATATACTCAGGCTTTATGTAACTTTAAATAATAAACGAATCAGATGAGTTGTCACCATATGCGTCCAAGAATGTTATAGAAAGTCTACAAAGATCCCAATGCCCAACTTTCCTAGGATATCCATTGGAACTCATATTTATGTTATCCTACGAAACTCACATATATGTTATCTTAGAAAATTCACATATATGTTATCCTAGAAAACTCGCACCTATGTTACTATGTATATTGCATAAACCTGAGTAACCGCACTTATATCTAGGGTGTAAATAGACTAATTGCTACTATTAGCTACTAGCTTCTTCTTACAGTATACCATCGAAACAGTACTACTGTCTACCTATTACAATATTACATCAAACCGGTAATAGAAATATTTGTTAAGAAATGACAGGAGCATATTCTCACCTCCACCAACATAAGGAAGATGATATACTTTTTGGAAACGACCGTATACTGCGATACTGATAATGGGGTGAGATTTCCAACGGACTAAACGTGTAGAACAGTCAACAGTCAACGGAAACAGAGAAATTGAACAAATGGTTTTTAATACTTGAAGTGCTTTTGGAATGTGAGCAACATTTATGAAGGGATTCAGTGAAACCGGCAGGCCGGACTTGAGTCCTGGAGATGGGAAGTACAGTGTCTGCACGGCCGATGTGGTAATAAAAAAAAAAACTTTTATTATATGTATGTATATATATATATATATATATATATATATATATATATATATATATATATATATATATATATATATATATATATATACATATATATATATATATATATATATATATATATATATATATATATATATATATATATATATATATATATATATATATATATATATATATATATATATATCGTGGTTAATGAGTTATACTCTCTGAATCGGTTGAATTTCCTTAAAACAATATTTGCAGATTGACTGCTATAAAATTATTATTTTTGTGCCAAACGAAATTTAGAAACCTCACTTAACCTATCTCAACCAGCATATTTTTTTCTAGCTAATTTCTGCTATATACAGGGTTGTTATGAAATATTTCTACAACCTTTGACTTATGAAGTGGAACGTACTGAAGAGTGAGCTTTAAGAATAAGATAAGATAACCCTCTAATCGAGAGGAGAGAGTAAACCTAGTAGTTCCTGCCTAAAATGCAGAACCAGGTGGTGAGAATCGACCCATGGAATCACATATAGGTGAGTACATTTTGGTGAGTATAATGAAACCACACATACCTATACAAGAAGAGAAGAGTACTGAAGCAGAGGAGAAGAAGTGGGAGCTATGAGCTGATGCTGCAGAAGTCATGGTACAGAACTTAGATGCTGAAGTATAAATGCTGAAGCATGATATTGGGCATTTGACCAGAAGGGACATGGCAACTGTAACAGGTACAGCAACATTCAACGAGGGGTCCAAAGAAAAGGAAGGAAACAAGACCTATGTTGAGGCCTTACCAGGCCATCTGGAAATGATGAGGAGTGAAAGGGGCATGCTGTTGGGTACAGGGACAGCAGTATGGGGGGTGTAGGAAGAGAAGGTGATAGGCCCCCTGCAGAGACATGAACCGGCTACCAGGAGATCCAGGAAATGATAATGGAAGCAAATCTCTATGTTTAAATGGGAACCAGAGATGTAGAGGGAAAGATAATGGGAGGAGTGGTGGAAGTCAGTCTTTATACACGGGCTTAAGGAGAACTAAGGGGGGACTTATGATGAAAGACAGCTGAGAGAGAAAGAAGAGATTGAAAATATCATCAAACGAACAGGAGAGGAGGACATGACAGATAAAAGGGGGATAATCGAGAGGAAGAAATCGGCTGGTCAGATTGATTTTCAATATAGAAACGGTGCAGAGCAGGATCCTGCAGCAGAAACCATGGTAAGGAATCCGCAACATGACAGAGGCTGTACCTAGATCAGGACAGAACGAGAACAGAATGACAGAAGCTGAGAGAGAGAACACAAAGATGAATAGGGACAAGAAAGACAAACAAGGCTAGAGTCAGTAGGGAACAACCAAAGACGAGTGGAGCAGCAAGTGCAATCATTCAGAGGGCCACGCACAGAACCCCACAGCCAAACATATAAGCCCAAAACAAGCCATATTCCACATTCACAGCCCCCACCCCACCCTTTGCAGTAGACTCCTATAGCACGCTGCCCTGTCTCCCATTCTCCCAGCCTCCCCCCCCCCAAAAAAAAAAAAAAATACAATGTTGGAGAGGAAACTGAAAGTATGATACAATAACACTGATGGAATAACAAATAAATGGGAGGAGCTTAAAGGAATAAAAACAGATACCATCTTTACAACTGGATATCAGATCCTCAGGAAAGACAGACTTGATGGAGGAGTTACACTGCTCATTAAAAAACAAAAAAACAAAACAAAAAAAAAACAGAATTTTGAGGAGTTGCAAACTTGAAACAGAGGAGAAGCATGGGACTAGATATTAGAAACACTTCAGACTGGAGGTCCCAAAGTGGTGTTTGCAGTAATGTACAACCCAACAGGAGGCCAAGCCATGAATATGATGAGAGTAACAGAGCAATGGTTGACACACTGGCTGAAGTAGACAGAAGGGCCCATGTAGGCAGGGCAATGCTACAAGTTGGGAGTGGCTTCAATCACTAGGAAATTTGGCTGTGAAAATTTGGAGCTACAAGGGGTTCGAGAAACGTGGAGGGCTAAGATGATAGAGGTGGTACTGGAAAACCTCATGAATCAACACATTAGGAACACTACCTGAAAGAGAGAGGAGAGGATGAACCAGCAAGACTGGACCTAGTATTCACCTTGAGTAATTTAGACATTGAGGATATCACACATGAAAGTCCATATACACAATATCATATTCATTACCATGATCTACTTCCTCAAACACCTTAGTGAAAAAAGTTAGTAAATTCGTAAGACAGGAACGCCCCTTAGTAAAACCGTGTTGAGATTCATTAATCAATTTATGCTTTTCAAGATGGCTACGAATTGCCTCGGCAATTATTGATTCCATAAATTTACCAACTATGGAGGTAAGGCTTATTGGTCTATAGTTCGGATCTAAGGACCTGTCACCTGCCTTGTAAATATGTATTACATTTGCCCTTTTCCACTTGTCTGGCACTATGCCAGTTTGCAGTGATATATTGAAAAGATTTGCCAAAGTTTTGCTAAGTTCCTCTTTACATTCCTTTAAAACCCTTGCAAACAGTTCATCAGGGCCTGGGGATTTGTTAGGTTTTATTTTCTCTATTTGTCTGAGGACCATGTCACTAGTTACCCCAATCGAGCATAGTGTATTATCTTCCTGTTCTACATAATTTATTATTTCTGGAATTCCGCTAGTATCTTCCTGAGTAAAAACTGAGAGGAAGTAAGTATTGAAAATTTCCCACATATCCTTATCACATCACTGTCCGTGATCTGTCCTGAGTTACTCTTAAGTGTGCCTATCTTGTCCCTAATCATACTTCTGTATACCTGAAAGAACCCTTTTGGGTTAGTCTTCGAATCCCTTGCGACCTTAGCCTCATAATCCCTTTTTGATTTTCTTATTCCTTTTTTTATTTATCTCTTTAATTGAAAATATTGATTTCTGATCTGTTCATCCCCTCTTTTGATACTTATATATGCCTCTCTTTTGACCAATGAGATGTTTTAATCTATTGTTCATCCATTTAGGATCATTTTTATTAGATCTAATTTCCCTACTCGGAACAAAAGTTGTCTGGGAAGCTAGAACTACGCTCTGGAAAATGTCATATTGGCAACCAAAACCACCTACCTGACCCATAGTCAGGTCATCCCAATTTAGCCCACCTAGGTAATTTCTCAGCCTCATGAAGTCGGCTAAGAGAAAGTCTGGAACAGGGACTTTATTGCAGTTACCTGGGTAATTTCATGATATATTGAAACTAAGTGATTTGTGATCGCTTTCCCCAAGCTATTCATTAACCTCAAGATTATTAATTAGTGATTCTTTGTTGGCAAGAACCAAATCAAGCAAGTTGCTACCTCTAGTTGGTTCTGTCACAAACTGTTTTAAAAAACAATCCTGAACCATATCAAGAAAGTCACTAGACTCAAGATTACCTGTCACATTGTTCCAATCAATTTGTCTAAAGTTAAAATCCCCCATTAACACAACGTTTTCATATCTAGATGCCTTATGAATTTCGTCCCATAGCAGCTTACTGCACTTAATTTTTCACGACCGTCGAGAAACTGTAGCCAAACAGATTCTGTGTCCGATGTTTCTAATCTTATATTTTGTCTAACACAACAATTTAAATTATCTCTGACATACATCGCCACTCCACCACCCTTCCTGTTGACCCTATCAGTGTGGAATAGTTTATATCCCTGTATGTTGCACTCAGAAGGCATTTCTCTATCTTTCAGGTTGAACCATGTCTCTGTTATAGCAATAATATCTATATTACCTGATCTTGCAAGTAATCTTAGCTCATCTATCTTATTTCTTAGACTCCTACTATTTGTAGAGTAAACCTTAAGGGAGCTAGTCACTCGTTGACCTCTACTATCTCTCTTTGTTTGTTGATCAATTGCTTTGCCTTTACTAGCAACTTTATTTTGAATATTGTCTTTTTAAACATATCCCTGAGGTATCCTGGTAATACCTGACAAGTAGGCAACAATGAGTCATGGTATGTGACTAGGTGTCAGAGTGGGCGCCTGTGACGAGCGGGGTTCCACTGGAGTTAGTCCTAGGACCAGTGCTATTTCTGGTAAACGTGAATGACATGACGGAAGGAATAGACTTAGAAGTGTTCCTGTTTGCAGACGATGTAAAGCTAATGAGAAGAATGCCATCGGATGAGGATCAGGCAGAACTACAAAGGGATAGACTACAAGCTTGGTCCAGAAAATGGCTCCTGGAGTTTAACGCCATCAAGTGCAAAGTCATGAAGATCGATGAAGGGCAAAGAAGACCGCAGATTATAGTCTAGGGGACCAAAGACTAAAAACCTCACTCAAGGAAAAGGATCTTGGGGTGAGTATAATACCAAGCACATCTCCTGAGGTGTACATCAACCAAATAACTGCTGTAGCATATGGGCGTCTGGCAAACCTAAAAATAGCATTCTGACACCTCAGTAAGAAATCGTTCAAGACTCTGTTACAACACTATGTACGTCAGGCCATATTGGAGTATACAGCACCAGTCTGGAACCCAAACCTGGTCAAGCATGTCAAGAAATTAGAGAAAGTCCAAAGGTTTGCAACAAGACTAGTCCCGGAGCTAAGGGGCATGTCCTACGAGGAGAGGTTAATGGAAATCAACTTGACGACCGGAGGGATAAGATACACATGAAAACGACATATGGAATTCTGAGAGGAATCGTCAAGATAGAGTATGTTCCAGAGATGGGACACAGCAACAGGAGTTACATTTCGAAGTTGAAGATTCAGATGAGTCACAGGAATGTTTGGAAGTACTTCTTCAGGCATAGAGTTGTCAGGAATTGGAATAGTCTGGAAAGTGATGTAGTGGAGGCAGGATCCATTCAAAGCTTTAAGAAGAGGTATGACGAAGCTCATGGAGCATTTAGAGAGTGACCTAGTAGCAAAAAGTGAAGAGTCGGTTACAGGAGTTATGGCTCAATCTCTGCAACTACAATTAGGTGAATACAATTAGGTGAATTTGGTGAGTAAACACGCATACACACACACACACACACACACACACACACACACACACACACACACACACACACACACACACACACACACTCACATGAATTCATAGAATTCTTAAGAGGAAGGAAACGGCGAGTCATTGTCTAGATAAGGTGTTTACTTGGGCTAGTGTGTCAAGCGAGGTTCCACAAGGGTCATTACCTGGACCCGTGCTGCTTATTGTACATGTAAATCATATAACGGAAGAAATTGAGTCTTAGGTGTCCCTCTTCGTTGATTATTTAAAACTAATGAGCAGAATACCAAAAGAAGCAGACCATGAAAGTCTACAGATAGATCTGGAAAAATTTTCAGGATTAGTCTGACATATGACTATTAAATTTAATACCTAGCAAATACAAAGTTATTAAAATTTGAGAAGATTAAAGAAAGCCGGAAACATTGTACAGTTCGTGGGACAAAGTTGACTAACCTCACAAAGACAAAGATCCCGGATTAAGCTTAGTTCTAGCATTTCGCCTCAGCTATACATCAACCGAATAACGGCCACATTAACGAGAGATTGTCAAATTCATGGTAGTTTTCAGGAATCTCACCGAAGAGGCCTTCACGCCTCTATGCAAGGTATATGATAAGCCCTTCTTGGAGTATGCAGCTTCAGCATGGAATCGAATCCGATTAAGAACATTAAGACGATGGAGAAAATACAAAGTTAGAGGAGGACTCACGAAATCGTAATGACACGATTGCAAACAAACCATACCATACCATACCGTGGTATGGTTTTTTTTAGAGGCGGAGACTAGAGCTGCGGGTCATGAGCTGTGGTGAAACTAAATATGACGAAACTAGAGGACAGAATAACCAAGGGGGACATAATTTTGACGTAAAAAATACTGACAAGGTAGAAAGAGAGAATGAGAGGCGGGTGTCAGGTACACGAGGGCACTCCTGGAAGTTGTAAACATAGATGAGATATTAGGTAATTCTTCTTCAGTGTCAGAGTTGCTTCTAAGTTGAACAACTTGGACGGCGAAATGGTTGAGGTAGGATCTATACATAGCTTCAAAATTTCAAAATTAGGTATGATAGTTCTTGCGTCACTAGAGGACAGGAGGGTTAGGGGAGACATGATAACGACATATAAAATACTGTGAGGAATAGATAAGGTGGACAGAGACAAGATGTTCCAGAGAGGGGACACAGAAACAAGGGGACACAGAAACAAGGGGTCACAATTGGAAGTTGAAGACTCCTATGAGTCAAAGGGATGTTAGGAAGTATTTCTTCAGTCATAGAGTTGTCAGGAAGTGGAATAGCCTAGAAAGTGATGTAGTGGAGGCAGGAACCATATATAGTTTTAAGACTAGGTTTGATAAAGCTCATGGAACAGGGAGATAGAGGACCTAGTAGCAATCAGTGAAGAGGCGGGGCCAGGAGCTATGACTCGACCCCTGCAACCACAAATAGGTGAGTACAAATAGGTGAGTACACACACAAACACACATACAGGTAGAATATATACATACATACGCAACACAGAAAGTGGCATCAGTAGCGGGGAGCAAAGAGCCGGGTTCAGAAGCTGAGCCTCGACTCCTGTAACCACAATTAGATGAGTACAATTAATCGAGTGCACACACACACACACACACACACACACACGTACTAATAATATAATGCGTTGAAATCCTTCCTGTGCTTTTTTATTTAAGGCAGATTGAAAAAAAAAATGCGTTTTTAGTAAATTATTAATCATTACATCCCATCTTCCCATTAATCAAATTCAACATTGAATTTTTTGTGATATATTATTGTCTGGGTAATATATTAAAAAAAAGTTTCAGGCATGGTTTAACAGTCTTGAAGATTAGCATTACTAAGTTACTAACTGGGAATACTATGTCTGACAGACTAGTAACTCTGGTATTGCTGAGTGGCTTGCCAAGTTTTGTATTTGGGTATAAATAGTTGTAAATACTAGGACGTCTAAGATCTCGTTCGTTGAGAACGAGTTGTGCCTCATCCCAGTTCATCAAATGTCCCGTGGAGTCTCTGTGGAGGACACATGCGTACCTTAAATCGTCTCTGTTACAGGCACTTCGATGCTCGTTCAGGCAGAGTGCCTTGAGTCTGAAATCTCGGATGAAGAAAGATGAAAACTGAAGACGTGTAAAGGTTTGTGTTATGTAAATATATTCTTCTTCAAGAAAACAAGAGCTGGAGACGCGAAGAACTCTCTAGAGTTTGCTTACGTGTTTTTCTAAACCAACCTGTCGGTATTTATTACCATAAATATTTATACCATAAATAGTTGTACAGACTTGGTAGGTTTGTTTTATAAACTAATATATCTTGTTTTGCAGAGGAGTATTAGTTGTTTAACCTGTTAGTATCACTTGTTTTACATAGGAGTATTAGTTGTTTTGCAGGCTAATATTTCTTGTTTTACATAGGAGTAGTGTTGTTTTATAGACTAATATGTGTTGTTTTACACATTATTTGTTGTACATACTGACCGTAGTGCACATTCTTACTGTTGGGTCGCATCTCCAGACATATAAATTTAGAAAATAACTTTTAAACTACTCAGGGAACTTTCAGATGGCGCTTTTCTCGTGCTGCATATTTAACAATTTTTTTATAGTAAATTCGGGAAATTTTAAGCTCTGCTTATGGGAAGTATTTTAATTAGTTTGAATGTCTTTTAGTTTGTGCGAACATTAACTCAAATATTTGTGTTTGCACGGGTCGAGTCACAGCTCATGTCCCCGCCTCTTCGCTGATAGCAAATAGGTCCACGCTCATCGGGCTACAAAAGCCTTGATATGCCTCTTCTTAAAGCTATGTTTGTATCCTGTGTGTAATAGATTGTTTCACTTTCTGACAATTCTAAGGTTGATGAAATACCTCTTAACAACAGTCTGACTCATCTGAGTTTTCAGCTTCCAGTTGTGCCCTCTAGTTCCTATTCTCCATCTCCGAAACATTCTGTCCCTGTTCTCAACTTGTCAATTCCACTCTGTATTTTGTACGACGTTATCATATCCACCCTATTCCTCCTGTCCTCCAGTATCATAAGGTTGACTTCCCTTAACTTCTCCTCATAAGACATACATACACCTTAGCTATGGGAATACACGTGTGTGAGGAATACACATGTGTTGAATACACATGTGTTGAGGAATGAGACACTTGTGCAACATTTCGGAATCTTTATTGAGAAACAGTTCTACACACATTGGCTTCATCAGTCCAATACAAAGAAGAATGGTAGGAACAGAGGAGGAGTTTGAGGTAATCAGTCCTTCAGCCATGAATCGATGTGTTCTGTCCATCAATCTTGAAGTACAACATATACTCGGATAAATGGCTTATATACTGTAGTCAGGTGAGTGGAAGCAGGAGGGGGCGGAGTCACAGTGGAACCATCTACCAGTGTAAGCAGATATTGTCCATAGATTGGACAGATGTTGAAGAATTCTTTGTGTCAAGATCCCATAAAGTCCTGGTGTCTGACAGATGCGATAAATAGTTGAAGAATGAGATACTTGTGCAACAGTTTGGTGTGCAGCACCATTAAGTGTGCAGCATCATTAAGTGTGCAGCACCATTAAGTGTGCAGCACCATTAAGTGTGCAGCACCATTCTGGAGCCTACTCCTAATCAAGCTTTTCTAAAATTTTATCAAAGTCTAAGGGTAAGCAACTAATCTGAAAAAGAATGTACTAAGAATAAATTTAACAGTAAAGGAACAAATTTAATATCCATAGAGTACTGAAAGCGGAACAGGGAAGACAAGACACTTAGAAATATTCCCATGGTGTATACACAGAATTTATTTTATTTATTAAAAACGGTAATGAAGGTTGATGATGGAACTTAAGAACCCAGACGAGCAATGTTAGTTTAGTTAGTAAACAATGGAATTTTCCTGGATAAGGAAGCTGTTATTTTAGGATACAAAGAATTAGGAGACGACAGAACCAGGAAATTGAACTCAAATTCCAGTTTAGTATCCTTAGCTGTATGCAGAGAGAACACAAAGAGAGAAAGAGTACATATGAAGCATGTGTCGTAACCTTTTGAATTCTGCTGGCTGGACCCAGTCCCACAGAGTGCCAGTCTCTGCAAGACACTGGATTTCTGATTAAAAAAATGCGCTATCCTTTTGAGTTAACCTTGAGTGAAGCTTTCCAAAATGCTTCGTTAACTGAAATGCTTTCATGAAATCATTTGCTAGGACTTCCTGGAAGCCTTCACAATGTAAGGAAATATATAACGGCAGCATCTCTTCTTGTTTCCTGGAGTGATGATGATGCAAGACCAGTGCAGCAGCAACACACACACACACACACGCACACACACACACACACACACACACACACACACACACACACACACACACAGGGAATGCCATACAAAGAAAGGTTAAGGGAAATCAGCCTGACGACACTGGAGGACAGGAGGGTTAGGGGAGACATGACAACGACATACAAAATACTGAGAGGAATTGATAAGGTGGACTGAGACAGGATGTTCCAGAGATGGGACACAGAAACAAGGGGTCTCAATTGGAAGTTGAAGACTCAGATGAGTCCAAGAGATGTTAGGAAGTGTTTCTTTAGTCACAGAGTTGTCAAGAAGTGGAATAGTCTAGCAAGTGATTTAGTCGAGGCTGGAACTATATAAAGCTTTAACTCGAGGTTTGATAAAGCTCATGGAGCAGGGAGAGAGAGGACCTAGTAGCGATCAGTGAAGAGGCGAGGCCAGGAGCTATGTCTCAACCCCTGCAACCCCAAATAGGTGAGTACGCACACATACACATCAAATTTTCTTAAAAAATCAGATATATAGTATTTGAGATTACTGTTTAATATATTTGTCTGAAAAAAAAATATATTATGTGCACTTTATTTAAATATACTTTAAAACAAGCTTAATAACCTTATCTAAACAAGAATATAACATGTATTTTAATAGCTTAAGCCAACCTAACGTTAGATATTACAAAACAAAAAATGAATATAAACTCCTACGTAAGTATCTCAATTAACCACAGTTGTAATGTGAGTTTTTAGTTCTCGTTATATTTTGTACAACCTAATATAAGACTTTCTCAAAATCTTCTTTCTATGGGAAGACGATGCACTAGAACTCATTACTATCACGTTGGCCACAACACTACACTAACTAAAGATAAACATTGTACTAATTTCAGCTATCCTAAATATTTTTGGGTCATTTTATGTACATGTTTTTTTTAAATCTTTGATGACAAATGAGATATTTTCTGTCTATGCGATTCGATGAAATATAATTAAACTCAGTGGCACATACGGGCACACACACACACACACACACACACACACACACACACACACACACACACACACACACACACACACACACACATACACACTGGAAGGTTGTCGTGTGCTGTAAGTCGGTGTGTCCTGACCGCCTCACCTTTCCTCAAAGTTTCTTGTGTTCGGCAGAGGTCGCTCTCATATTATTTTCTAGTTAAGGTTTTGTAACTTTGAGATAATCAATCATGGCTTACGCCTGGAGACACAGCACACGGAAGCTATTATTTTCTCATCTCAGGCAGGACATCTGCTCTTCTTTCAACGTGGAGACCCAAGAGGCTTTCCCGGCACACATTTGTATCTGCCACAAGATTATAATGATGATCCTATGTTTCATCTTAATTACAGCTCCATTCCAATGGAGATGTATTGATAAAGCCACTTGATGGCGAAACGTCTACACTAAATATACCCAGATGTTGCACATGTGTCTAATTTTTATTTTGTCGGTATTGCATACCATTCTTGCACAAGACGGATTGCAACAATGAGTCGTTCATGTTATATTTTATGACATATTCTTGATGATATACATTACTGAAAAGCTGATGAAAAGATGCATGTGCAACACTTGGGTGTTTTAATTCTAAAGATACTAAAGTGTTGCATATACTAGAATGTCTATAATTCGTGAGTTTTTTGCTTCAGTTAAATTTTTCTTGTCTAGTGGATCATTCTTCAAACACGTTCGGATTCTGATTGAGATTTGGTCTCATTATCATTCGGATTTCTTCTTTATAGATTTCAATATACTCAGTAGGACTCAGTGTGTACTAATAGGATAAATATAAAAAATAGTGTCACATCTATTAGCAAACGCTCTAGGCATCGTGGGAAATATAGTTGTAAATTGTCAAGGTATTTTGTCATAGTGTCAAGAACATGACAACTCGATAATAAGAGTTGCTAATCAGAAGTTATATTCATTCAATAATTACATACTAACTGTAAATAATCCCAAATTAATGTAAATATGACAAAAGATAAATTTTAACATTATATTCCTGTCGTAAATGCTTAGAGTTTACTCTATTACGAAAAAAAGTAAATAAAAGCTCATTAAGTTTAGAGCAGAAAATCCCAATCTCTTACTTAATAATGTAACTATCTTAATAGCAATTTTATGCTCACTCATCGACAGTAGACAGTCCGCAATACAAATTAACTATGTTTATGTAGCAACGTTAGACCCATTGTGTTCATAATTTCCCATAGTGACTTTCATGAGGAAATAACAAGTGACATGAGTAAATTTGCCGATGACACAAAATTTGACGGAAAGAAAAATTCTGAGGAGGATACCATTGAACTTCAGGAATAATTGGATCAATTATTTTTGTAGTTCGAAAGTGGCAGATGCAGTTTAATGTGCATAAATACTAAATTCCGTACCCTTGGGAATAAAAATAACCCACGTACACAGAAACTAGGTGATGTGTAAAAGTCTTGAGTGTAATGGTCTGCAAAAGTCTGAACCCAAGGTATGTGTGTCTAAATATTGGCAATAAGTTTGTGTCAGGAAGTATAAGTCACTGGAGCCCATTGGTGACACTATAGTTGTATACATCATTAGTTTAGTCTCACTTTATGCAGCTCATTTCTGGTCCCAATACTACAGAAATTTTTTTTGTGGAACGATGAACATATAGAGAAGGATGACAAAACTTAATCTACTGTATAACGAATCTTTTATACAACGATAGATTGAGAATCCTGAACCTTCACTCTCTCTTGAAAGACGTAAAATGAATGAAGACATCATTAAAGTACACTGTATAAGCGGAAAACGAGCATAAATATAACTTAAATATAATCCAGCGCACAATATGATCACTTCATAGGAATATTAATGTTTAAAGGCTAACTAAAGACGCTCAATAAATATAATTAATTCCTCACCCTATTATCAGGTGGGTTTCCTAGCTGGATATCAGTTTATTATATTCCATGGACTCATGACATGTGTATTCTGTGTCTCGTGTGATTCACTTTTAGCCTTTTATTAATCGTGGAAAAGATGGCATCCAAGAAAACACGAAAATACATTCACTAAAGAATACAATAACACCATACAGTGACTGGAATAATACACAAATAACTTGTACATAGAAAATGGAACTTATGGTGATGTTTCGCTCTGACTTGGACCATTGACTAGTCACACAGAAGCGTGAAAGGAAAGAAGCCAAGTCGTACCGAAACGTCTTCATATGTATCATATCCCTACGTCCGGGACATAAAATACATCGTGTCCCTGTGCATTTAAATAGTTTGTGGATTTTACAAAGTCTGGTGCAGAAAGATTAGATCGTAGTCAGATATCGTCTCGATATCTGACATAAGACAAGTGTATCTACCAAAATAGCTGCGACTGTTTATAGCCTAACCCAAAAAGAAAAGTGTACACCGCCATGGATGGATACATATATTTCACTCTGAACAAAGTTCCACGAGGTGGAGGCGGGTGAACCTAAGTGGTGTTAGACCGACGTTTCTCCTTCACTTACTCACTGGAGTCTTCCAGCAGGTCATTCATTGGGTGTCCAGCCTCGATGTGGCCACTGGACACCCGCTCCGTCTTCCCACAAACTACACAACAGGGAACCACAGACTCGAGGTCTTTGATTCTCCTGGAAAGTGTAAATAATTCGAAAAAAAGGTCAATTTCATCTTATTCGGGTAAAGACAGAAAATCTTGTTGGTTGTTATAACTTAGGTGTTGTTGATTTTTGATACAAAGAATCAAAATTATTATTATAATCTGGTGACAAGTTACAATATTTGTCTAACCTTTTTCAATTATTATGTTAATTATTGACAATTGCTTCTAATATTTCATGTATTTACCACACAAGTAATAAAAATGGTCTGTTCTATTTTTCGTGTGTAGGATCGTCACGTGAGTCCTCTGATAATACTGACAACAGCTTGTTTAAACGGGTGTTATAAGACTTTTTATTTTATTTTAGTATCCCTCCTTTGGCTCTGGAGATCATCCATCGTATAAATGTTCTTCACAAAATGACTATGTTCGGTGCTTAGGAGCAGGATGCAACACTGAAATACACAATGTGATTTTATTCAACTGGCATTTTGTACTGCACCGCCTAATTAGTTTAAGAATATTATTATTATTATTATTATTATTATTATTATTATGATTATTATTATTATTATAACTTTTATTATTATTATTATTATTATTATTATTATTATTATTATTATTATTATTATTATAACTTTTATTATTATTATTATTATAACTTTTATTATTATTATTATTATTATTATTATTATTATTATTATTATTATTAGTATAACTATTATTATTATTATTATTATTATAACTATTATTATTATTATTATTATAACTATTATTATTATTATTATTATTATTATTATTATTTTTATTTTTATTTTTATTATTATTGAGTACTTCGGCCGTCTCCCACAGAGGCAGGGTGACCCGACAAAGAAAATCTTTACCCACGCCCTCCAACCTTTCCTGGGACGACCACTATCCTTCCTTCCATCCATCCCAGATTTATTCACCCTCATAATCAATATTTTTTCAATTCTCTTTAAGTGTCCATACCCCCTCAACAACCCTTCCCTGGCACTCTTATTATTATTATTATTAGTAGTAGTAGTAGTAGTAGTAACAGTAGTAGTAGCATTAGTAGTAGTAGTGGTAGTATTTTTATTTTTAATACATGAATTTACTAAGGACTGAAACCCACTAATAAACTCTTCATAGTTATGACCTTGGAAAATTGGCAATGACAATGTAGGAAGACTGGGGAATGGGATACCATCTGTTGCAGGTGTGACAGGTGTCTGACCACTAGTTACAGTAGGTCTCTGTGACAGAGTTTTGCGGCAGGTAGCCTGTGCTCCTGTACCCAAAACATTTTTAATGTCATCCTCAGATGGATTTGATTCTAGGAATTCACTTTCATATTTCTCATAATCTGAATTAATGATTTCCAGACGTTGATTAAGTAATTCCAGTTTTGCTTCTAAATCATCAAAATCTTTGTTGTGTTGGGTCAACCCTACACAGACTGAAATTAGATTTTCTAATTGTGTACTTAAATTTAGTGTCCAATGTAGACATACTGGAATAATTCCTAGCACCACACTTAGAGTGTTTAAAAATTACAGTGAACAGCTGAGTGTTTGTTGTGATTGTGTCAGCAACACCAGTGACCCACTAACCATGACCTTAGGGTCAGTGACCCTGAAGGGTACAGGGTACATATGGCTGGACCAACCACACGGTGTTGATGTCCTGAGTTGTCATGCTGTCTCAGCTTGATACTGCTGAGTCACCATAAGTAATGACGTTATACACTTCACTTCATACATTAATGACTGTACACTGCATAAATGTATATCACACATATATATTCATAATACATACAATATATATAAATGTCACTATTAATATATGA
>WNWK01012553.1:45000-59092 GCA_009830355.1 Cherax destructor
CTCTCATTGCTTCTTCACCTCTAGGGTATAAATATCTGTTCCTCCTCCCCACACTTTCCTGCCTTGTTTACAACGTTTTGTTACTATTTCTATAAATTCTTCTTTATATTGACACATCCAGTTTTGCGTAGTTCCGTCTCCTTTTGTTTGTTTTTTCTCTTCACTCCCATGTTCTTTTACAAATTCGTTTCCACTAAATAGTTTAAACTCAGGACTACGTGTTCGCTGACTCACAACTGGATCGACATGTAGTCTATTTTGTCCTATGGATGCTTCCAGGGTCCAGTCGTGCCGGTTTATTTCCATTCACTCTTGTAGTATATATTACGTTACAATACAATTTTCCATTACAGCCTCATTCAGTAAATTTTCCATCTCTCCTGAGCAATGTGGAAGGACATTTCTCTTAGTCTATTTCCATACATACGAAATTTCTTAAGATCAAGTATTTTGCCACTGGCATGTCATGTGAGTTCTGCGTGTAGATTGCAAAATTTCAAAAGAGTTTGGAGCGCTTGCGGTTGAGGTTCTGTCAGTTGCGAAGGATAGAGAATGCATATGGTGTGAAAGGTGTTGGGCAAATTTGCTGGGAGGTTCTCTTAGGAGATTAAGAAAGGCTAGAATGCTTTTAGTCTCAGAAGGTGAGCTGGGGGAAGTGAATCCTTAATGAAGGCAGTCTAGAGGAAAGGAAAGCTGGAGGAGGATTTGCAGGGATTCTGTATGAGTGCTTGTTGTTAGTATAGAAGAGGAAGGAAGAGAACTGAGGATGATGTAGACCTTCCGTTAGGAATTGGTGTAGCTGAAGTGTTGTGTTGTAATAAACAGTATTGAGGGCAGAGGCAGAGCTCTGCTACTCTATATGTTGGTTTCAAATTGATTCATCTGAGTCTTCAACCTCCAACTGTGATCCCCTTGTTGCTGTGTCCCATCTCTGGAACATCCTGTCTCTGTCCACCTTGTCGATTCTTCTCAGTATTTCATATGTTGTTAACATATTCACCCTATCTCTCCTGTCCTCCAGTTTCGTTTGGTCGACTTTCCTTAACGTCTCCTCATAGGACATGCCCCTCAGCTCCGGGACTAGTCTTGTTGCAAACCTTTGCACTTTCTCTAATTTCCCTACGTGCTTGGCTAGGTGTGGGTTCCAAACAGGTGCTGCATACTCCAATATAGGCCTAACGAACACGGTGTACAGGGTCCTCAACGATTCCACATTGAGATGTCGGAATGCTGTTCTTAGGTTTGCTAGGCGTCCATATGCTGCAGAAGTTATTTGTTTGATGTGATCCTCAGGAGATGTGCCCGGTGTTATACTCACCCCAAGATCCTTTTCCTTTAGTGAGGTTTATGGTCTTTGCCTCTTAGACTGTACTATGTCTGCGGTCTTCTTTGCCCTTCCCCAATCTTCATGACTTTGCACTTAGTTGGGTTGAACTCCAATAGCCAGTTTCTGGACGAGGCCTGCAGCCTGTCCAGATCTCTTAGTAGTTCTGCCTGGTCCTCATCCGATTAAATTCTTCTCATCAACTTCACATCATCTGCAAACAGTGACACTTCTGAGTCTATTCATTCCATCACGTTCTTCACATATACCAGAAACAGCACCGGTCCTAGGACTGACCCCTGTGGAACCCCACTCGTCACAGGCGCCCACTCTGACACCTCGTCACGTACCATGACTCGCTGTTGTCTTCCCGACAGGTATTCCCTGGTCCATTGCAGTGCCTTCCCTGTTATCCCTGCCTGGTCCTCCAGCTTTTTCACTAATCTCTTGTGTGGAACTGTGTCAGACGCCTTCTTACAGTCCAAGAAAACGCAATTTACCCACCCCTCTCTCTCTCTTGTCTTACTGTTGTCACCCTGTCATAGAACTCCAGTAGGTTTGTGACACAGCTTTTCCCGTCCCTGAAACCATGCTGGTATTCATTGATAAGCTCATTCCTTTGTAGGTGCTCCACTACTCTTCTCCTGATAATCTTCTCCATGACTCTGCTTACTATACATATCAGTGACACTGGTCTGTAGTTTAATGTTTCGTGTCTATTTCCTTTTTTAAATATTGGGACTACATTTGCTGTCTTCCATACCTCAGGTAGTCGCCCTGTTTCAATAGATGTGTTGAAGATTTTTGTTATTTGTACAAGTAGCATCTCTGCTCCCTCTCTCTGGATCTTTGGAGAGATGTTATCCAGCCCCATCGCCTTTGAGGTATCTAACTCTCTGAGCAGCCTCTTCACTTTTTCCTCGGTCGTATGTATTGTGTCCAACACTTGATGGTGTACCCCACCTCTCCATGTTTCTGGAGTCTTTTCTGTTTCCTCTGTGAACACTCCTTTGAATCTCATGTTGAGCTCCTCACATACTTTGCGGTGGTTTCTTGTGACCTCCCCTCCTTTCTTCCTCAGCCTGATTACCTACTCCTTGACTGTTATTTTCCTCCTGATGTGGCTGTACAACAGCTTCGGGTCAAATTTGGCTTTCGCTGCTGTGTCATTTTTATATTGTCGTTGGGCCTCCCTTCTTACCTGAGCATATTCATTTCTGGTTCTATGACTGCTCTCCTTTTTCTCCTGGGTCCTTTGCCTTCTATACATCTTCCATTCTCTAGCACACTTGGTTTTGGCCTTCCTGCACCTTTGGGTGAACCAAGGGCTCATCCTGGCTTTCTCGTTATTTATGTTACCCTTCGGTACAAACCTCCCCTCAGCTTCCTTGCATATTGTTGTTACATATGCCTTCATCTCGTTTATTGACTTCCCAGCCAGTTCTATGTCTCACTGAACCCCATGCAGGACATTCTTCGTGCATGTGTAGTCCCCTCTCTTGAAGTTTGGCTTCGTTCGTCCTGCCCTTTCTGCTTCCCCCTCCACTTATAACTCTACTATGTATTCGAAGCTCAGAACCATGTGGTCACTGGCCCCGAGGGGTCTTTCATATGTGATATCCTCAATATCTGCACTACTCAAGGTGAATACTAGGTCCAGTCTTGCTGGTTCATCCTCCCCACTCTCTCTCTGCTAGTGTTCCTTATGTGTTGGTACATGTTTCCAGTACCACCTCCATCATCTTAGCCCTCCACGTTTCTAGGCCCATGTGGCTCCAGGTTCTCCAAGTCAATTTCCTTGTGATTGAAGTCACCCACAATCAGCAGCTTCACTTTGCTCACATGAGCCCATCTGGCCACTTCAACCAGTGTGTCAACCATCGCTCCATTACTCTCTTACCTAGGGTGGGTGTGAGTTGGACCTGACTAGCTACTGCTACTAGGTCAGATGCCGTACTAATTCCTTAAGTGGAAGTGACCTGACTACCTGGAGTTTACCTGGGGAGGGTTAAATCCAGGTGGTCGGCTAGATAAATATATGAGTAGGTGCGGATGGGTGTGAGTTGGTCCTGACTTGCTTGTGCCACTAGGTCAGATGCCGTCCTCCTTCCTTAAGTGAATGTAACCTGACCTGGCTGGGTCGGGAACTTCAATTCTTTACAAGATAAGGCAAAAATAAGAGTTTACAAAGCTTTTTCAAGTTTTTTTATTAAAAGCTTAAATACCTCACTTAGATATTTGAAAATATCAATTAAATATCACTTAGACCGATCTTTTACATCACTTAAAAATACTAAGTAGTGTATATACAATAGCACGGATCTTATCAACCGTAAACTAACACCTTAAATAATCGATGTCTGTAGAGACACTACACTTAAGAATAAACAGAGTAACTAACTCATTCCCTCGATCGTAACACATGTCTTGAAAGAGGGAATATACATCCAGAAGGAACACCTTCACTTAGTAACACTTGCTTAATGTCGATATCCCTTAGAATCAAATTCACGATACAGTTGAACACATAGTACACTGAAGATGTCTTGATCTAACTGTCTTCTGAATTCAACACAGAATTCCCAAGCCAAGACGGTTCAGGAGTTTCTTAATCCAAACTCTCTCAGACAACAAGAGAGAACTGAACCGGTGTACTAGTGGGACTGTCAAGACAATGTACTCCGAGTAAGCAGTGAGGGAGAACTGACTTTACATATAAACTCCGCCTTGACGTTAACTCGTCACAAGGGGTAGGGTAGAGCAGTCTTTAACTACCCATCAAGAACATACCTCGCTATCAACCTTAGCAAGGTGTGACATACCTACCTAACACATTACTCCAATTCTATATATACATCATACCCGGGTATAATAATAATAATTACATATTCATAAACCAAATAATATTATAACTTAGTGGAATCTTTAATTTAGATATTATTAAAGAAACCCTGAGTATAATATTAAGTGGACAATTCCATATAAATTCTATATAAATCAATATCTTATGACCTTGGGCATAACACACCTTCAGTTTCCTCTCCAACACTGTTTTCTAGTGGGTCTGTGGGAGTGGGGGACTTGGCAGTGTGCTGTGGGATTGTACAGGATACTGTGGGGTGGGGGCTGTAAGTGTGGAGTGTGGGTTGTGTTGGGATAGCGTGTTTGGCTGTGGGGTTCTGAGGTTGGTTCTTTGTGTGCTTGTGCTTGTTGCTCTGCCCTGCTCTGGTTGTCCTCTGCTGACTCTGTCCTTGTCTCTCTTCCTAGACCCTTTCGTTTCTGTGTCCTCTCCCTCAGTCGCTATCAATCTGTTCTTGTTCCATCGCGGTCTAGGAACACCCTCTTGTATATTGATGATTCCTTCAACCTGGTTTCTCTTGCAGGATACTGTTCCACACCGATTCTGTCTTGAAAATCAGTTTAACCGGTCGATTTCCCCTTCAACTACCCCCCTATTCTCCGAAAAATTACTATCTCAGTCATGTCCTCCTTGCCTATTTCTTTGATGATGTTCTCAACCTCCTGTTTTTCTTTCTGGCATCTTTCGTTGTGTGTGCTTCCTTCATTCTCCTGAAGCCCACGAATAAACATTGACTTCTCCCTCTCCTCCTCCCATTGCCTTTCCCTCTGTGTCTCTTGGTCCTGTTTGTACATGGCTATTGTCTCCATTATTTTTTCCTGTGACTCTTAGTGGCATGGTCGTGCCTCTGCATGGTACCTGTCACTTTCTCTACCTCCTATCCTCTCATTTACTGCTATCTCTGCTTCCAACAGCTATCCCCCTTCATTCCTCGGCCCTGCTTGGTGGACTGATTGGGCCTTAATGTAAGTCTTGTCTCCTTCCTTTCCGTTGGGCTCCTCGTTCAGTAGGGGTGTACCTACTTCAGATGCTATGTTCTCTGGGCAATAGCTCTGTGACTCGGTTCAGCAAATTTTCCTCATATTTTAGGGACCCGTATCCTGGCTACTGTGGCTTCAGCTTGTGACTCTCATCTCTTCTTCTCTGCCTCTTACCTCTTCTGAAATATTATATGTAACTATGAATGTACGTATGTACTTTTGCATATACATGTACTGACATATGTATTTATGTGGATATGTGCGTGAGTGAGCTTGTTTCCAGGCGCCGTAAGAATCAGCATCGCTTTCTACGTGACTGTCTTGCTAAACAAATTTGTCCCCTTCTTTTTTCCAATTTCTCCCCTTCTTTTTTCCAATTTCTCGAACTCATCTTCTTGGGCACTCCCTTTACAAATCATGCTCACCTCTTCTTTGGCTTAACCTGATCCTTTCTTCTCCTTCTTTCCCTACCACTTCTCCTTTCCTATTTTTTCCGTTTTCTTTATTTTCCTTTCTTCTGCCTAGTGTGTTCTGTCTGTCAGTTTCTCCATTCCCCGCACTTTTGTTCCTTAGCTCTCCCGTAGTTCTCCTTTTTCTTGTCCTTAGACTGACCCCCACCTCTACTTCCTCTACGTCTTCCTCTTCATTCCTATACTAATGCTACTACCTTGACTATTGCCTCCCTTCGCCCTTCACTTCCCTTTCTCTCTCGTGCCACTAAACTACTCTCCCGACTTTCTAATACCACTGTTTCTTCTACTATTACTTCCACTACCTGCCTTACCATTACTTCCTCTTTTCCTTCTCTTGTTCGCGTCCTTGTCCTGTTTACTGGCTGCCAAACTCTTTTCTGTTTGTGTGACTTTGGAAATGGTCCAAGTTAATCCGAACGTTGTCTTAAGCTTCTCACTATTATGTGCGGATTATTTGGGTATCATTCATGGATATGTATGTTTGCATACGTATGTATGTAGTAATGTAATCGTGTACAGGTATATATACAAATGTTTGAATGTGCAAGTGAATATATAAGTTAGAACACTTCTGTCTATGTATGTGTGTGAATGTTTGTGCATGTGTTTACTTGTGTGAATGTATATACGAGTATATGTATAAGTGTGAATGTATGAGGCAGTTACTCAGCGATGTCCGTGGAGTGACGTTAAAAAATAATTTAAAATAATATCAGCATTCACAATATTTAACAAGCAATTAGCTTAGGGGGTAAAAGGAATAAATATTTTAAATTCAGCATAATATTAATTATTTTTTTTAAGTTTCATATAAACAAAGTATTATCTACCATATGATTATTATGAACTGTGTAATATTTAGATAGTGTTAGGCTTGCAGTGCTTTCAAGATATCTCAATTTCTAAAAGAGGGAGATACTCGAAAATTTATTTATAAAATTAGTAAATTTGTGACTACAAAACCCATTAAAATGTTAATTCTTTCATTAAGGCTACAACTAAAAAGATATCTGATATATCTGTGGCCCCTCTATAAACATGTACATCCTGAAGTCTACTCAACAGTCTTTTATCTACCAATACATAGTCCAACAAACTACTGTCATTACGCCCTACATCATATCTTGTATACTTATTTATCCTCTTTTTCTTAAAATATGTATTACCTATAACTAAACCCCTTTCTATGCAAAGTTCAATCAAAGGGCTCCCATTATCATTTACACCTGGCACCCCAAACTTACCTACCACACCCTCTCTACATGTTTCTCTTACTTTAGCATTTAGGTCCCCTACCACAATTACTCTCTCACTTGGTTCAAAAGTTCCTATTCATTCGCTTAACATCTCTCAAAATCTCTCTCTCTCCTCTACACTCCTCTCTTCTCCAGGTGCATACACGCTTATTATGACCCACTTTTCGCATCCGACCCTTATTTTAATCCACATTATCCTTGAATTTACACATTTATCCTAGATGTGTTGTATGCATATATATGCATGTGCATGCCTATGTAGTGTGAACTATATGTAAGTAGAAGTAGCTAAATATACCTGTTATCCAGAGTGTTTATGAGACAGAAAAAAGAGACCAGCAATCCTACCATCATGTAAAACAGTTTCACAGTCACCTGGCAGGACGGTAGTACCTACCTGGGTGGTTGTTGTCTACCAACCTACTACCTAATATATATATATATATGCAAAACAACCACTATGAAAAAATATTTTGATATCACCTGTTTACTGTGATCTTTTGCATATATATATATATATATATATATATATATATATATATATATATATATATATATATATATATATATATATATATATATATATGTCGTGCCGATTAGGTAAAACTGGTCAATTAGCAAGAACTCATCTAAAATTAAGTCCTTTCTAAAATTTTCTCTTATACGTTTAAAGATACATTTTTTCATTTATGTTTATGTAAGAATTTATAATTTTGTACCAAGAGAAACTTTGAAAACCTACCTAACCTTATTACAACAAGCGCAATTTAATTTAGCCTAACCCAAATAAATATATTTTATATACGTTAACATCAATTTAATAATAAACAAACACAATGAAATATATTTTTTCGTTATGTTCAGAATGATTTTGGCGAAATTATTGCATACACAAATTTTCACTTGTCTTATATGGCAAGGTGAGCGTTGCTATTTAAGCCAAAATCGAAGTTTTACCTAATCGGCACGACATATATATATATATATATATATATATATATATATATATATATATATATATATATATATATATATATACTATATATACGTCGACAGTTTCCCACCAAACCAGGGTAACTCAAAAAGAAAGATTCATCAAAAAAAAAAAAAAAAAAAAAAAAACGTTAGTCATACATAATCACTACCTTAGCAGAAGCGCTCAGATATGCCAATATGCCAAACCCCTCCTTTAAAGGGCATGCTTTGTACTTCCCATTTCCAGGACTCAAGTTCGGCTAACCGGTTTCCCTGAATACCTTCACAAAATATTATCCTGCTCATACTCCAACAGATCGTCAGGTCTCAAAAACCATTCGTCTCCATTCATTTCTATCTAACACGCTCATGCACGCTTGCTGGAAGTCCAAGCCCCTCGCCCACAAAACCTCCTTTACCCCCTCCCTCCAACCTTTTCAAGGACGACCCCTACTCCACCTTCATTCCTCTACAGATGTATACGCTCTCCAAGTCATTCTACTTTGTTCCATTCTCTCTAAATGACCAAACCACCTCAACAACCCTCATCAGCCCTCTGACTAATACTTTTAGTAACTCCACACATCCTCCTAATTTCCACACTACGAATTTTCTGAATAATATTTTCACCACAAATTGCCCTTAGACACTTCATCTAGCCTCCTTCGCGCTGCAGCATTTGCAACACATGTTTCACACCCATATAAGAATGTTGGTACCACTATACTCTTGTACATTTCCTTTTTTACCTCAACGCACCACCCACTTTTTTTCCTTATACATTTCTATGGTTAAACTCATCCTTCATTAACCCATCCGGTGACAAGTCAACTCCCAAATACACACACAACCCGCACATATAAAAAAGAGAGGAGCTTACGACGACGTTTCGGTCCCAAATATCTGAAAACATTCACTTCTTCCATAATCCCTCTCTCCAATGTAATATCCATTTCTCTTTATCTAAATCGTTTGATACACTCATCACCTTACTCTCATCTATGTTCACTTTCAATTTTCTACCTTTACACACCCTTCCAAACTCGTTCACTAACCTTTGCAACTTTAGAATCCCCCAAAAGCACAGAATCATCAGCAAAAAGTAACCGTGTCAACTCCCATTTTGTATTTGATTTCCCCATAATTTAATCCAACCCCTCTTCCCAACACCCTAGTATTTACTTCTTTTACAACTCCATCTATAAATATGTTAAACAACCATGGTGACATTATACATCCCTGTCTAAGACCTACTTTTACTGGGAAGTAATCTTCCTCTCTCCTACAAACCCTAACCTGAGCCTCATTATCCTCATAAAAACTCTTTACAGCTTTTAGTAATTTACCTATTCCATACACTTGCAACATCTGTCACATTGCTCCCCTATCTAATGTATCATATGCCTTTTATAAATCCATATATGCCAAACTTCCCTACCTTTATCTAAATACTGTTCACATATATGCTTCATTGCAGACACTTGATCTACACATCCCCCACCCATTCTAAAGCCTCCTTGTTTATCTGTAATCCTGCTCTCTGTCTTACCTCTAATTCTTTCAATAATAACCCTAGCGTACCCTTTACCTGGTATACTCAGTAAACTTATTTCCGTATAATTTTTAATCTCTTTTGTCACCCTTCCCTTTATATGAAGGAACTATCTACACTCTTTGCCAAACCCTAGGTACCTTCCCCTCTTTCATACATTGATTAAACAAAAATATCAACAACTCCAACACAATATCACCCCCTGCTTTTAACATTTCTGTCATGATCCCCTTAGTTCCAGCTAATTTACCAGGTGTCATTTTACTTAATGCCTCACGCACCTCTCCCACACTTACATCCTAAGATGTTATACCTCCCTGGCCAGTGCATGAAATTACTGCCTCCCTTTCTTCTTCGACATCTGAAAGTTTCTCAAAATATTCCCGCCAACTACCCAATACCTCCAGCTCCCCTTCTACTAACTCCCCTACTCTGTCTTTATCTGACAAATCCATTCGATCGTTAAGCTTTCTTAACCTGTTTATCTCACTCCAAACTTTTTTTTTAATTCTCAGCAAAATTTGTTGACAGTGTCTCTCCCACTCTATAATTTGCTCTCCTTTTGATCTCTCACCACTCTCTTCATTTTTCTTTTACTCTCCATATTATCTGCCCTTCTTAAATCATTTCTGCTTTGTACAAACCTTTCACGACATATATATGTCGTGCCGATTAGGTAAAACTTGCGATTTTGGCTTAAATAGCAACGCTCACCTTGCCATATAAGACAAGCGAAAATTTGTAAATGCAATAATTTCGCAAAAATCATTCTGAACCTAACGAAAAAAATATATTTCATTGTGTGTGTTTATTATTAAATTACTGTTAACGTATCTAAAATATATTTAGTTGGGTTTTATATATATATATATATATATATATATATATATATATATATATATATATATATATATATATATATATATATATATATATATATGTCGTGCCGATTAGGTAAAACTGGTCAATTAGCAAGAACTCATCTAAAATTAAGTCCTTTCTAAAATTTCTCTTATACGTTTAAAGATATATTTTTTTCATTTATATTAATGTAAGAATTTATAATTTTGTACCAAGAGAAACTTTGAAAACCTACCTAACCTTATTACAACAAGCGCAATTTAATTTGGCCTAACCCAACTAAATATATTTTAGATACGTTATTATTAATTTAATAATAAACAGACACAATGAAATATATTTTTCGTTATGTTCAGAATGATTTTGGCGAAATTATTGCATACACAAATTTTCACTTGTCTTATATGGCAAGGTGAGCGTTGCTATTTAAGCCAAAATCGCTAGTTTACTAATCGGCACGACATATATATATATATATATATATATATATATATATATATATATATATATATATATATATATATATATATATATATATATATATATATATATATATATATATATATATATATATGCAAGACAACCACTATGAAAAATAGAGGAATTCCAAGCGCTTTCGTGACTACTCACATTATCAAGGAACTATAAAAGGAAACATGACAAGAGGACTTATATAAGGGGCAAGACTACACCTCACAGTCATATCACATTAACAAAGACTACACCTCACAGTAGCGTAACATCGCACGACTCTGTGAAGAGGAAAACAAGAAAGGACCTAAAACTCTTCCCAAGAATTAAGATTAGTCCAATTTATCATTAAATTCTTCCCAAATTTTATTAATTATAAAAGAATCCAATTTATATAAACCAAAAGAAATATTCAGATTATTTTCAAAACTGCTTTTAATGAAACATGATTCTATTATATTCCTCTCAACCATGGACTTGCTTGATACAACCTTCTCAGCATTTTGAAAATCAATTGGATGGTTAAAATCTCTCACATGAATAAATAGAGCATTAGAATCTTGTTCAGTTCTAATGCTATATTTATGTTGTTTTAATCTTAGTTCAAGACTTTTACCAGTTTGACCATAATAAACTTTATCGCATATTTTACAGGGAATCTTATAGACACATCCGTCAGCATTTTGGGGGGAATTTTTTATCAAAATCTTTTTACTGTATCAAGATTTTTAAATACAACTTTGATATTAAAATTCTTAAGAAAGGAAGGCATATCAACCAAGTTTTCATGGTAAGGGAGAACCAACATATTTTTGGTTGAATAAGGTTGGTTGTCCCTTTTGGGATTGTAAAAGTATTCCTAGCTATTTTAAAGGATTTATCAATTATGTTTCTAGGGTATTTTAAATCATTAGCTATTTCATAAATTTTAGAGATTTCTTCATCTATGAACTCTGGACTACAAATACGTAAAGCTCTCAAAAACATTGAAGAAAAAACCGACACTTTAACTCTATCTTGATGGGAAGAGTAATAGTGTACATAGGAACAATTGTAGGTTTTCTGTAAATTTTAAATTTAAAATCAATGTTACCCTTAATAATAAAAACATCTAGGAAGGGCAGTGAGTTATTTACTTCGAATTCAACAGTAAAATTTATAGAATGAGCTAAGCTATTTAATTTAACAAGGAAATGGTTTATGTCTACATTCTTAGGCATAAGGCACAAAATATCATCAACATATCTATACCACTTAGCTCTATTGGGAAGGATAGTGTTAAGCAATCTTGTTTCGAAAAATTCCATATATGTTACTAAGAACAGGTGAAAGAGGATTGCCCATTGCCATACCAAACTTCTGTGTGTAAAACTCATCATTAAATACAAATTTTGCATCAACAATACAAAGTTTTTTCTTCAATTGTTGGCTGCTAGTGATCGGGGCTCTCTCTCGGCTGGGCATCCAGCTGTAGCAAGGGTTCTCTTCATGATGTCGTTGACTTCATTGTGTCTTGATTTTGGAACAGTTAAGACCATGTAGACCATATTGGTCGGCTTGCGCATCGCCGCAAATACACGTATATTCCGTGTGAATTGGGGCAGCAAGGCACAGAGCCACTGCAATACGAAGGGTCTTAGGATCCAGGCGTGTTCCCATTATATATATGTCGTGCCGATTAGGTAAAACTTGCGATTTTGGCTTAAATAGCAACGCTCTTCTTGCCATATAAGACAAACGAAAATTTGTGTATGCAATAATTTCGCAAAAATCATTCTGAACCTAACGAAAAAAATATATTTCATTGTGTTTGTTTATTATGAAATTATTGTGAAAGTATCTAAAATATATTTAGTTGGGTTAGGTTAAATTAAATTGCGCTTGTTATAATAAGGTTAGGTAAGTTTTCTAAGATTCTTTTGGCTCAAAATTAAAAAACATTACACCAACATAAATGAAATAAATATATATTTAAACGTATAAAATAAAATTTTAGAAATGACTTAATTTTAGATGAGTTCTTGCTAATTGACCAGTTTTACCTATGAAGAGGTAAAACTGTTCAATTAGCATGAACCCATTTAAAAATAAGTTCTTTCTAAAATTTCCTCTTATACATTTAAATATATAGTTTTTCATTTATCTTAATATAAAAATTAATAATTTTGTACCAAAAGAACCTTAGAAAACTTACCTAACCTCATTATAACAATCGCAATTTAATTTAGGCTAATCCAACTAAATATATTTTAGATAAGCTTACAATAATTTAATAATAAACAAACACAATGAAATATATGTTTTTTTTCGTTAGGTCCAGAATGATTTTTGCGAAATTATTGCATACACAAATTTTCGCTTGCCTTATTCGGCAAGAAGAGCTTTGCTGCTTAAGCCAAAATCGCAAGTTTTGCCTATTCGGTACAACATTAGTAGACAAAATATATTTTAATTAAACAATTTGGAAAAAAATCAACATTACAGTATTAACCAAGACTCCTTTCATATATTTTTTTTTATCAGCAATGAATAAAAAAAATTAGAATGTCGGAAATAGGAATAATGTGAAAGTACCATTTTCTTCTGATATTTATTATATTAATCTATATTGTTGAGGGTAATTTTTTTTTTACATTTTATTAGTTTCCAATAGTATACATTTATCAGTCATAAACATGCAAAATACATGTTACAAATTGTACAACAGCAATTTTCTTTGATTAAGCAGTGAATATATCATAAAACTATACCCTAAAACCCCTTACCTCTACCACCAGTGAACTCTGGTCCCTTTTCCCCTTATAAATAAATACAGAGTCCACAAAACATAACCTAAATAATGAAATACAGTCCACCATTACATTGCCTCTAGTCCTAAGGATATGCAGTGAAGACTCATTGAATACTGCAAATAAAATTTACAGAGAGCACAAATAAATATACATTTTACATTTCATAAACGTGCAATAATTACATGGTACAAATTGTACAATAGCACTTTCCTTTGATAAGCAATGTATATGTCAGTAAAAACGATACCCCTAACCATTTATCTACAATCAGTGAATTCCTGTCTCCTTTCCCCCTTATGCTTGATACAGAGTCCACAAATAACATAAACCCAAATAATGCAATACCAAGTCCACAATAACATTAGCTCTAGTCCTAAGGATATGCAGAGAATACTTCAAATAAAATGTACAGTGTGCACAAAATAACAAATAACAAATCCAAATAATGAATACAGATTACCACAATAAAACTTGTCTCTTATCCTAAGAAGATGCAGTGAGTACTTCAATAAAATACAGTGTGCACAAATAACAAATAACAAACTCCA
>WNWK01012554.1:0-59084 GCA_009830355.1 Cherax destructor
AACCTAGCCAGCAATCCAGGATGTCAACCTCACATCCACCGAGCCACCTCAACGGACAAAAGAGAGGGCAGCCGGAAACCCACCACAAGGCATACCACCTTTGGCCACCACCTCCCAGAACCAACAGGTAGCCTCTAGAGATACATCTGTGACCCAAAGGACACCCTAAACCACCCCCAAGAACCCCAGAGAGGGATCAGGACATCCACAAATGATCCAGATTCCACGACAAACACCCCTACCCCCACCAAGGACCTCAACGGAATGGGACGGACAACAACACCCTTTCCTCAACCCAGGAGCTAGAATTTCAGAGGGAAAGACTCCAAAGGTCAAAAGCAGGAAAGGAAGGAGAGGGAAGGGATGGGAAAGGAGGGATGGGAAGGATAGGGTAGAGAAGGGAGGAATGGGGAGTATTTAGGTTCGGTTGGAGGAAGAAGACCAAAACGTCCAATTCCTCAGCCCAAAGACCTCTGCACCTCGTCAAGGAGCCCATCTTGAAGAGGGCAACAACAGAAGTGCCAAAGCCAACCACCCCCTGTCTGAAATTCTATGTCTATATGCTTTGCTAGCCTATTAAAAGCACAGTGAAGATAAACAGACACTGCCTCTTCAAGCTTTCTATCTTGGGCCATTTTCATTTACTGCACTTTCTAGAACCCTTTCACAGTCCATCACGTAGAACTATGTCATTGAGGCCAGGGTTCCTCACGTAGTTCTATGTCATGAGCATGCATAGTATAAAAAAAATACATCCCCACTCGGTGCATGATGGGGAAAAGCAAACCTCTGATCGTGTTTATTGTTTAAAATAGTGACTGAGGCATTTTCGTGGATGGTATTCATGGTTTTATTGGCTGTTTCTTGGTATCATTTGATACAACAGAAGTCATAATACTGAAACAGATATGATTTTGATTGGTTTCAGGACTGAGAGTAGCTTGAAACTGACCTCAAAGTAGCAAAAATATTAGATTTTTGCCAATCCAGAAGATAGGTAAAGCCCCCCCCCCCCGCACAACCCCCAGTTTCTTTTATAGGTTTTTTGTAAGTCTGATTCAATAATTGTGATGCTTTAAAAATGGTTATATATTATCTGAGAAATAAAGTAAATTTTCTATTTTTGTGTGAATAAGTATTCAAAATGGAAGGCAAGTGTAATATAGGAAAGGCCTGGGACGTGACGAATGAACAGAGGAAATATCATTTTAGTGCCAGGACTGTCTACAATGTTTATGGACACTATTTTTAAATTGGTATTTTTTATTTTTTTTTTAAATTGGCCAAATTACCAACTTCTGTGCACTTTATTTAATTGTAATAGTTGAATGGACAGTTTCTTTTACTCAATTGATAGAAAAGAAGGCATACTAGTGAAATAGCTAAAAATTTGTGGAATGGAACAATGGAATTGGGTTAAAATAGGACCCCAAGTGGGTGAAATCACCAATGCATAAATTGTGCCAAGACTGTTAACTTTGCGCCTGCATAATTCAGTAAGTTTTCCATCAAATTTCATACTTTTGGTGTCATTAAAAAAAATTCTTTCATTTCATAAGAAATAATATATTTTATTTAAAAGTGGACACTGAGAGCAATATTTATTTTGGGGGTCTGGACAGTGAAAAGGTTAAGAGCATAGTTTAAGTTTGGCCTTGCTTCTACAGATATCAGGCACCACATTCCTCACACACCTGTGCCACTGAGATGCCAGACTCTGCCTTCCAGATCAGTTCATAGTTCAGGTTTCTACTTAGCTCAGATTCACACTTCCTCTTCATGCTACCACTTGCTTTAGAGGCTACTGTTAATAGCACTATATTTAATATGTAATTAAAATTACAAAAACACTGTAAATCATGGGAAAATTGGAAAGTGAATGATGAGTGTTTGTTTACATGCGCACAAACTAAGGACTGTGACTCGGGAAACAATGAAAACAGATAGGTCCTGGAGGTGAACATTGACCGGTACAAGACAAATGTCAGAAACAGCAGCGATGGTCCATTCGTTCTAAAGGTTACTGGACACACTATCACTAGCGGACAAAATGAAGAGTCATTAGACTTTCTAATTTATCCAAAGCTTACAGCATTTATCTAGCAAATTTTTTTGAATGCTGGTTCCAACAACCAATAAATCCAGGGCCTTTAAATCGAGATTTAGGTGAAGCTATATTTTTTCCACTATTTTTAGAGCCCTTTTTTCAGAAACTGGTGCATCAGCCCCTTAATATGAACCAAAAGTCTAAACATTAAATAAATTACACACAGGGAGTGTTAAGTAGATTAAGCAAAAATATAATATTGGACAAAATGGTGTATGATTTGAGGAGACAATGGTAAAAATTTTGAAAAATTAAGCAAACAGTGAATGTGTTAAAACATCTGGTATGCCTAAAAAATTACATGACCCATTTAAAAATGTGGATGACAATTTATATAGATGGCTTCGTGAGATCCACCTGCAACGTATCCCTCCTCCTGGGCCATTTTTGATCAAGAAAGTACAGAAATATACAGTCAAAAGATGAAGAGTAAAAAGCCTTGTGAATATTCTACTGGATGACCAGACAGGTTTAAGAAATGCCATGGGAAAAAAGCCTCTCCAGATCACTGTGCTGCAAAAGGTTATTTGCTGGAATCTGCTCATTTACTTGAGGAACAATTTATATCCCAAGTAAATAAATAATGCAAAGAAAAGAGAATTATGCTGGAGAGGTGCTGCATGACTTACAATACTCATTTATAGTGGCAATAAAATTAATTAAGGGTTAGTGTTGTTGGCACGTACAAATGCAGTTGGCACACACAGTTGTAAACTGTTTGTAATTGAAAAGTGTACATCCACATACACTGAAGCACAAGACAATGTCAGCTCTGAGAACAAAACTAGGGCACTGATTATTTGAGATCTTGCTTCAAAATGGTTTAAGAAACATTTTATGATCAAGGTAAGGGTTCATTACAACAAAGTGAGTGGTCCCAAAAACTGCAAGAGTATGCTGGTTCTTGACAATTCCTCTGCTCATCACCTTCACAAGTTGATAGTAAATGTTTTTACTGTACTTATGTCACAAGATTGTACATCCCTGATCTGGTCAATGGAACAAGGTGTTATTTGCAGGTTAAAGCAGATATCATACCCAAGTAACAAAAAAATTGATAAAGTTTGCCTCTTAACTGTGCCATGCCCAAAGTTAAAATTCTTGTGTAGCAAGATTAAAAAAAAAAAAAAAAATTCCCTACAGATTGAAAGAATGAAATCTGGAAACAATGAACGATTTTATGGAGTGTTGAAGTTAGCAAAAAAAAAATGATCACATCAGCAACAGCGATGTAAATGCGGAAGCAATATTTACATCTTACAGTTTGACGTCAAATTATGATTGCTTTTCAGTTTTTAACCCATAAACGGTCCAAACATATATACAGTGGACCCCCGAGTTTCGTAAAAACTTCACTCCTGAAGTCTGCTCAAGTGCCATTACCGAACGAATTTACTCCCTTAAGGAAAAATTTCACGTAGGTTAGTCTATTTCAGACCCCCAAAAATACACTTCCACAAGAACTTACAAAATTATACTTACATAATTGCACGATTTCCGGGGTATTCATTAACCGAGGGTCCACTGTATATGTTCTTACCGCTAGTGCCCCAAACGTATATACATGTATACGTTTTATTTTTCCTGCCTCCAAATTTGGCACGATTGGTCTGAGATGCCTGGTCAGCATAGAATGGGTCTTAACACTCAGTGTGCACTGTATTAAAAAAATCTGGGACCACTTATGGGAGCACCAGTTCAAATGAGCGCCAGCTAGAGCAAACAGCGCAGCAAACACCTGGGATTCACTGATTTCATGTAGTATTAACTCTCCCATTTTAAGAGGAAAGTGATGTTGACCTCGAGTTTAGTGGCTTTGAGGTGGATGTGGCCATACGTGGTCGAGGAAATATAAAAAAACCTCGATAATAACCCATGTGCAACATTTGTGCAACACCCTTTCAGAATATCTTATAACCTATGCCCTAAGTAAAGAGAAACAATTCTGGAATGTGTAATGTGTGTTCGACAGGCTGGCCGGCTGGCTCTAACTCCGTCTATCTGTCTGTATCAATGTCTATCTTTGTCTGTCTCTGTCTATCTCTTTCTATCTGTCTCTGTCTCACATGTACACATAAATACAATTATACATAGTGTAAATTATCTAGGATAACCCAAAAAATCCAGACAAAGTGCTATACTCTGCTTGTAGATATAATGTATAAACATGACTGACAAATACATATTCACACTTGCTCAGGAACCAGACATGACGATGCAGTTGTGTGTAATACCTGTTGGTTCACAAGTGGCTCTCTGAGACGGAGAGCTAGACGGACAGACAGACATGTTTATGTGTAACAGTGAAAACAGAGGGCCGACGCTCATCAAATGTCACCACTTATCTTATCACTGCACTGTCAGTAGTGGACTGACACTTGTCTTACATCATGCTTCAAGGGAACTTATTATTATTATTCTTATTATTATTACAGCCAACCCCCGGTGTTCGTGAGCGTCGGAGTTCGTTAAAATCGGTGTTCGTTAAGTTTTTTCATGAAAATTTTGGCTTGGTGTTTATGAATCCGCTCGGAGTTCACAATTCGTCCCGGATGCTTACGCGTGGCCTGAGCGGGCCCGGGCACTCCATTCAGCGTCAGTGTGCTATTGTTTACCAGCGAGCGACCACCAACAACACATTCATACCAGATATATTGTCATTATTCCAGTGTTTTTAGTGTGTGCAACTGCTAAATAAGCCACCATGGGCCCCAAGAAAGCTCCTAGTGCCAGCCCTGTGGTAAAGAATGTCAGAAATACAGTAGAACTAAAGGAGATCATTGCACAATGGACTGATGTGCAAGGCTTTATGGATGAATATCACCTTAACAAAGCTGTTGCAGGCCGTGCTGGCAACCTGTACAATGACAATGTGGTGTCCCATTTCAGGGATGTTTTAAAGAAACGCCAGACACAGAGCTCCCTGGACAGATTTTTTGTGAGAGAAAGTTCCAGTGACTCTCAACCTGGTCCTAGTGGCATTAAAAGAAAAAGGCCAGTAACCCCAGAAAAGAAATTGGCACCTGCAGTGTTAATGGAAGGGGATTACCCTTCCAAACACTAGCATACTACTCCATTCTCTCCCCTCTTCCACACATCAAAAACTCTTCAATAAATGTAAGTGACATGTTATTGCACTATTATTTCTTTATTTCTCATTGTTTTGTGTGTAATTTAATGTCTATATGTTGTAAAAAAATATTTTATTTTAATACTTTTGGGTGTCTGGAACGGATTAATTTTATTTCCATTATTTCTTATGGGGAAAATAGATTCGGAGTTCAAAATATTCGGTGTTCATGACGAACTCTGGAACGGATTAATCACTGTATTATTATTATTATTCTTCTTCTTCTTATTATTATTATAATATACTCGCACGTATCCAAAACATTGCTGGGACCTATAAATACAGTACTTTGTATATATTCCTAGACAATAGTAAATGACCAAGGCAGGTGTAAATGACCAAAGCAGAGTGTTTGTGACAATTTGAGTACAATTTCAGTACCTAATATTAGTGTCAGAACAAAGATTGGTTATGAAATGACAAGAACTACTATAAAATGTAACTATCAGAAAATAAAAATTATATAAAATATAAAAACGAGAAAAAAAGGTATATCAGCAACACTTTGCAAGCGGCAGGACTTGATGTTGCTGTCAGGTGAGCATCCAGTGCCAACTTCTCGTCCTCATATCTCGATAAGTACTGACCCTAAAAAATTTTTTTTTTATCCTATAACACTTAGAAAAATGTGCTCTTTATTTCTATAATTTTTTGTTTTCAAAATATTCAGGGCACTGGGTGAGAGAATGTATATATATGTTTGGACCGTTTATGGGTTAACCCTTTCAGGGTCGAAGGGGGGTCTCCGAAACTCGTTCTCAGGGTCCAAGAATTTAAAAAAAAAAAATATTTTTTCTTACGAAATGAATCTTTTTCCGATCATAACGCCACAAAAATTATGAAATTTTATCGAAAACTAACGGAATTATGCTTTCGCGAAGTTAGCGGTAGCCATGACACTTACGCATTGGCAATTTCGCCCACTTTGAGCCCTATTTTCGGCAAATTCCAATGTTTCAGTCAACTAAAATTATAGCTCTTTCGCTAGAACTCCATTTCTTCTATCGTTTGAGTACAAGAAACTGCATATTTACCAATTACAACTACCCAAAATAGTGGTCAGAAAATGGCAATTTGGCCAATTTCACACAAATTTCAAACGATGCCAATTTCAAAATAGGGTCCAGAATAAACAAGGCAGACATTCCTGGCACTAAAATAACGTCTTCTCTGTTCATTAGTCACGTTTCCAGGCCCCTCTTACATTACTTTTGCTTTTCATTTTGAATTTTTATTCTCACAAAAAAATAGAAGATTTACTGTTATGTATACAACTGCATCATTGTAAAAATGGTATAAATAATATTAGAGCACTTGTGCATGAATATTAGACTCGCCAGTTGATGTGCATTGGATGCATGGTGTGATTTGTTTACTCTTGAACATCGTCAAAAATCGAACATTTTCGCTAATTTGAGCTCAATTTCAAGGTGTTTGTCGTTGTCAAACCAATCAAAATCATCTCTATTTCTGTAATATATCTTCCAATCTATCAAACGAGACCAAGAAAACGAGAATACATCAATAAATACCATACGAAAATAGACTGTAAAGTCGCTGTTTTAAACCAAAAACACGGTCAGAGTTTTTTTTCCTCATTATGCACTGTGTGGTGCAGGAATTTTTTTATACTGCGCACACTGACCGCACAGACCCATTCTATCACATCTAGGACTAACAGCCTGTTTCTGCTTGATTTGAGGGCGCTAGAATTTAGGTGTACTAGTACGTCAATAACCCCAGGGCGTAAGCTGTACTAGTACGTCAATAACCCTGAAAGGGTTAATATAAACAATATGTACATTACTTTCTTGTGATATTAGGTGTGTTTCAAGGTGTTTTTGTAGTTCCAACATGGGGAAATGCATAGACTGACAATGCTCCGCATAGAATATAAGGTATAATCTGGAGCAAATAATTTTTTTTTTTTACCATTTTGGTCTTTAGACACTATGTACAAGGAATACCTATGATATCACAATTTTTCAAGGTGTAATACTCCCCAAAACACAGAAATAGGCGACAGTGTTTGAAAATATTGGGTTATCCTGGGTTAATTATTTGTTATACATTTAGGTTCGAGGAAATATCATAAGATATTTATAAACATAATAGAATTTCTCTCTGTCCTGTGTGCCTTCCACACTACTGTAAAATGTATATTTACAAGGAAATCTTATGCTATTACAAGAACTTCATAGTGTAATATTCATCAAAACATGGAAATAAGTCACAATAACTATACCAGTATTGACTTATCCTAGGATCAATCACATAGTGTGATTATTGGCTGAATTCCATTGTTAATATCACGAAACTAATATGATACGAATACGGCATCTTCCTGGCAGTTCCACACCCTGTTTGTTGGTAGGAGAGCTGGAGGGAAAACAACAGGTCCTGGTTTCATTGTTTACTTATGCTAGTTAAGTATTGTTACTCCAATGTGGTAACAATGCATAACTAGCATAAGTGGATCTGCCTGATCTTAATTTTTTTTTTTGGTCAAAAGCATGAGGAGGTTGTAGGAAACCCAGACAACTTAGCTGACAGTTGGCATATTTGAAGGTACAAAACATTTTGTGTACTAATACATCGAACACACAATCACCTGCATATTAGTATGCTGGACACAGTTAAAAGGTTAAAGAAAATGGCTGGACTGACAAATTAAACAAAGAATTCACCTTTAAAAATGTATTAATTACCACTGTACAATCCTGTGACAATACTATTGCAACTCTGAAAAATGCCTTTAATAAAATATGGCTTCTGATGATACTGTTGTTAATTTTGAAGGACTCACTGACAATTCAGACCATGAAGTAAGGGATGAATTAGCGAGTCATGTCAATGATATATGGATATAACTGATCAAGATGATCTGGACTGGATTGAATGTGACAACAATCTTCCTGTATAAGAAACAATGACAAAAATATTAGCCAATCTGTGCTGAACCTAGATGTATATGCATGAAAAAAGTGATGACAGTGATGAAGAACCAGTTGAAGGTACAGAAACAGATATTCCAATGGAACAGCTGAAATCCAAGTCTGATGTCATATCAGAAATAAAGAATAATAATACAAACAAATGAAACACTAACCCTGAAGGGGTGATACAGTGCTGCAGGTAGGGATGTGCAAAAGGAGTAATGTGCAAAGATAATGATGGAGTGAAGGGAAGGAGTGTGTGAGGGTTAGGGTTGGTGGGAGGTAGGGAGAGAAAATGCAATATGTAAATTAATATCAGTTTGTGCAATAGTACATTAGTTTGTTAAAAAGTCAAAATTAGGACTTTCAGCAATGAGGTCAGCTAATCTATTAAGGTATGGTAAACCGGCAGTGAAACCCGACAGTTCTCGCAGTGGTGCCGGGCACTTTTTTGTGAGGCGTCTGCAAGATGTGTGCAACTAATACACACAGACTTGAGAGTGCAGTCTCCCTAACGTGACAGTGGTGGGAAGAAGATGGCCAAAAACCTACACAATTCGTTGTGGATTAACTCAGATGAATGGTGTTGCCTCCAACTGTGGAATTGTCAAAAGATGCATGAAAAAATAATCTGAGTAAGGTATACTCACGTGGGAAACTGGGAGATCAGGAACAGCTGACCAAACAGTCAAGTCTGTTTGTTCATTACCCTGAACATTAACGTGTCCAGGGACCCAGTAAAAACCACTGTGTTTAGTAGAAATACGACATAACCAAAGTTGAATTAGGGGGCCGAATATCTGGATATCCTATAATGCACTGTAAGAGTCCAAAACAACTGAATGTTGAGGCAGACATCAATGCAATGTGGAAGATAGCCATGAGAACTGCATATAACTCAGCTATGAAAACACTGGCTGAGTCTAGTAAATAACCTTGAATGATTTTTTTCAAGGAAAAACTGTTGCATATCCAGCACCATTAAGGACTTTAGAACCACTGGTATACACAACAATAGCATAAGAATGAGAATGGAGGTGAAGAAATCAACTATGTACATTATTCCTTATGGGGATAAATTTGTTTGGTAATGGCACTTGAACAGCATTTTCGAACGAAAAAATATCGTAACTCGAGGTACCACTGTACAACAGAGGCCCCACTGACATATGAAACAGACTATATTCACAGCAACCTGTAACAGATCATAAAGACACCTGAATACCAGTCTTTTGAACTCTTTACAGAATCCATTCACATTATATCCTCCACCCCAGACTAGGTAACTTTTGTTCTACTTGCATTTGAAGAAGAAAAGGTGGAGATTCAACACTAAGAAATGATGCAGATTTGCCATCAACCACATATCACTGTGCTTAATATTCTCAACTAGCACACAAACAGCGCCATATTATAAATAAACGAGTCATCCAGAGTGACTCATAAATGTTTATTTTTACATTATTATACATTTAAAAGTATGTAAAAGCATTTTGAATAATAAATGATAGTGATGCAAAAAAAAAAAAAAGTAGATGACAGAACACAATGCAAATGAAGTTTTTCGATTGGCAATGGATACATTAAACATGAAATTCTGCAGGCCTTGAGTCTTAATTTTACTGTGTGTGTTGGTGTCATAAGATATATGAGAGTGAGTAGAGGAGTGAAACAAATTGCCAAGTAGCTTTAACCATAAGTTGGAAAGGTGTGATGACGTGCCTAACATGGGCGTGCAGGAATAGTGCATTTTTTTTTTTTTTAAGTTCTCATGTACATTATGCTAATATTACTCATTCGCCTGCTTTCTATGTTGAAATATCTACAAGTTATAGTTCTGTAGAATTTGTATTTGTTGATGGTGGTAATAGCGAGAGGTCACTCTACTCCCACCTCAACACCATCACTCAGAAGTGATGTTGTCTATAAACTTGCTCACCTGTTTGTTAGTGTATATATAGACACAGCCTAATATATATTTTAAGGATGAAAGCATTCTTAATGCTATTGTACTGGCCTTAATAAACTACAGTATATACAGCAGAGAGTGGTGAGAGAGTGCAAAAGAAGAGCAGATGAAAGAATGGGAGAGGCTCTGTCAAGAAATTTTGCTGAAAACAAGAAAATTTTTTGGATTGAGATAAACAAGGTAAGAAAGCCTAGGGAACGAATGGATTTGTCAGTTAAAAACAGAGTAGGGGAGTTAGTAGATGGGGAGCTGGAGGTATTGGGTAGATGGCGGGAATATTTTGAGGAACTTTTAAATGTCGATGAAAAAAGGGAGGCGGTAATTTCATATACTGGCCAGGGAGGTACAACATTGTTTTGGAGTGAAGAAGAGCAGGATGCGAGTGTGGGGGAGATGCGTGAGGCATTACGTAGAATGAAAGGGGGTAAAGCAGCTGGAACTGACGGGATCATGACAGAAATGTTAAAAGCAGGGGGGATATTGTGTTGGAGTGGTTTGTATTTTTGTTTAACAAATGTATGAAAGAGGGCAAGGTACCTAAGGATTGGCAGAGAGCATGTATAGTTCCTATATATAAAGGGAAGGGGGATAAAAGAGATTGTAAGAATTATAGGGGAATAAGCTTACTGAGTATACCAGGTAAAGTGTATGGCAGGGTTATTATTGAAAGAATTAGAGGTAAGACAGAGAGTAGGATTGCAGATGAGCAAGGAGGCTTTAGAGTGGGTAGGGGGTGTGTAGATCAAGTGTTTACAGTGAAGCATATATGTGAACAGTATTTAGATAAAGGTAGAGAAGTTTTCATTGCATTTATGGATTTAGAAAAGGCATATGATAGAGTGGATAGGGGAGCAATGTGGCAAATGTTGCAAGTGTATGGAATAGGTAGCAAGTTACTGAAGGCTGTAAAGAATTTTTATGAGGACAGTGAGGCTCAGGTTAGGGTGTGTAGGAGAGAGGGAGATTACTTCCTGGTAAAAGTAGGTCTTAGACAGGGATGTGTAATGTCACCATGGTTGTTTAACCCTTTGGGAGTCCACAGGCCCTCACCGAAACTCGTTCTCAGGGTCCAAGAATTTAAAAAAAAAAAATTATTTTTTATGAAATGATTTTTTTTTTTTCTAAATCTAATAGGCTAAAAAATACATTTTTGCGATCAATAATTACCGAGATATAGAGGATTGAAGTTGACCAAAATTGAACTGCTTACGGCAACATCGCCGCCTGCCTGTCACCCAGTAATAGTTTATTTATTTTTTTATATTTTTTTCTTTTATTTTTTAACATTTTATTTTGTCAAGTAACTTTTATGTCCTGTGAGACCAATATAAACCATATTTTGTATATATACACTCCTTGTATACTACACAATAACTGCTGGTTGACTAGCTGGCTGGCTGGCTTGCTGACCAGCTGGCTGGCTAGCTGACCAGCTGGCTGAACAGCTGGCTGGATGGATGGCCAGCCGACTGGCTGACTTGCTGACTAGCTGACCAGCTGGCTGGCTGGCTTGCTGGCCAGCTAGCCGGCTGGCTGGTGTAAGAGTGTGTCAGTCTTATCACTAATCTAATTACAGCAGTGACATTGATGAGGGGTGAGGGTCCTCTTATCTTATTTATTATCGTTAAACTAATTAGTGTTTGACATTTGATGCCTGCCTCCCTCCCTGCCTGCCTGCCTCCCTGTCTGCCTGCCTGCCTCCCTGCCAGCCTGCCAGCCAGCCAGCCAGGGGTGACAGGTTAGCCTCTCTTGTCACCAAACTAATGAGTGATGACATTTGACAAATGAGGGTACACTGCCTTCCCTTTACTTGTTTTCACTGTTTTATCTGCATGTCTGTCTGTCTCTCTTTCTGTCTCTCTCTGTCTCAGAGGCAGTCACTAGTGAACCAACATTGCCACATCTGAGTCGATACATATTATTTGCCAGTCTGGATTTTTTTGGGTTATCCTAGGTAATTTACACTATGTATTTATCCTAGGTTATTTACACTATGTATTTATGTGTACCTGTGTGACAGAGCAAACTAGCTAGCCAGCCAGCTAGCTGGCCAGCCAGCTGGTCAGCCAGCCGGCCAGCCAGCCTTCCCCCCCACTGTCTTCCCCCACCAACTGTCTTCCCTACTCCCCCCCCACTGCCTTCCCTATCACTCACACTGCCGGAGTGAGGTATTCCTTACCGCATGGCTTGGTAACAAAGGTGCACTGAATTACCACTCCCACAATGCAATGTGGGTGCATAGATTTTTTTCCTAGTGCACACACTTACCACATAGACCCATTCTATCACATGCAGGCTTACTAGCTCTCTCCCCCTCGATTTGAAGGCGCTATGCGTACTAGTACGTGGAAAAATCGCAGCGCGTAAGCCATACTAGTACAACCGAAACCCCCAAAGGGTTAATATATTTATAGATGGGGTTGTAAAAGAAGTAAATGCTAGGGTGTTGGGGAGGGGTGGGATTAAATTATGGGGAATTAAATGCAAAATGGGAGTTGACACAGTTACGTACTTTTTTGCTGATGATACTGTGCTTATGGGAGATTCTAAAGAAAAGTTGCAAAGGTTAGTATACGAGTTTGGGAGGGTGTGTAAAGGTAGAAAGTTGAAAGTGAACATAGATAAGAGTAAGATGATGAGGGTATCAAACGATTTAAATAAAGAAAAATTGGATATCACATTGGAGAGAGGGATTATGGAAGAAGTAAATGTTTTCAGATATTTGGGAGTTGAGGTGTCAGCGGATGGGTTTATGAAGGATGAGGTTAACCATAGAATTGATGAAGGAAAAAAGGTGAGTGGTGCATTGAGGTATCTGTGGAGACAAAAAACTTTATCCATATAGGCAAAGAAGGGAATGTACGAAAGTATAGTGGTACCAACACTCTTATATGGGTGTGAAGCATGGGTTGCAAATGCTGCAGCGAGGAGGAGGCTGGAGGCAGTGGAGATGTCCTGTCTAAGGGTAATGTGTGGTGTATATATTATGCAGAAAATTCAGAATGTGGAAATTAGGAGAAGGTGTGGAGTTACTAAAAGTATTTGTCAGAGGGCTGAAGAGGAGTTGTTGAGGTGGTTTGGTCATTTAGAGAGAATGGATCAAAGTAGAATAACTTGGAGAGCGTATAAATCTGTAGGGGAAGGAAGGCGGGGAGGGGGTAAAGGAGGTTTTGTGGGCGAGGGGCTTGGACTTCCAGCAAGCATGTGTGAGCGTGTTAGATAGAAGTGAATGGAGACGAATGGTTTTTGGGACCTGACGAGCTGTTGGAGTGTGAGCAGGGTAATATTTTATGAAGGGATTCAGGGAAACCAGTTAATTTAGTTGGACTTGAGTCCTGGAAATGGGAAGTACAATGCCTGCACTTTAAAGGAGGGGTCTGGGATAGTGACAGCTGGGAGGGACTATTCTCAGCTGTCATATCTGAGTGCCTCTGCAAAGACAGTGATTATGTATGAGTGTGGTGAAAGTGTTGAATGATGATGAAAGTATTTTCTTTTTGGGTCACCCTGCCTCGGTGGGAGACGGCCGACTTGTTAAAAAAAAAAATATATATATATATATATATATACAGCTGAGAGGCCTTAAACTAAATAAGGTTGCTAAATTGCTTCTCGTGCCAACCATATCTCACTAAGCCAGGATTAAATGTCAAATTTTTTTTTTTATTTAGTATTTGTGTTTGTTGCCAAATAACAAAAATTAGGAAATAAACAACCATACTACATGAAATAGCTTAGACCATACATTCCTGACAAAAGCTACATCATCATCTTTCAACAAACTGGCCATATCCCACCGAAGTAGGATGGCTAAAAAAAAAAAAAAAAAAAAAAAACGAAAGTTTCTCTTTTTAACTTTAGTAATGTACAGTGGACCCCCGAGTTTCGTAAAAACTTTACTCCTGAAGTCTGCTCAAGCACTATTACCGAACGAATTTACTCCCTTAAGAAAAAATATCACGTAGGTTAGTCTATTTAAGACCCCCAAAAATATACTTCCACATGCACTTAAAATATTATACTTACATAACTGTACGATTTCCGGGGTATTCGTTAACCGAGGGTCCACTGTATACAGGAGAAGGGGTTACTAGCCCCTTGCTCCTGGAATTTTAGTCGCCTCTTACGACATGCATGGCTTACGGAGGAAGAATTCTGTTCCACTTCACCATGGAGAGAAAGCTACATATACAGTGGAACCCCGAGTTTCGAACTTACTCTGTTCCAGGAGCTAGTTCTAAACTCGAAACGTTCGAAACTCGAAGCAATATTTCCCATAAGAAATAATGTAAATCTAATTAATTCGTTCCTGCTGTCAGGAGGCATGACAAAATAGTACTTCACTATGATTCTATTATCAACTCGACAGCTTATTTATCTATCACAATTCATCTAATATGACATAATACCTGGAGTTTACCTGGAGAGAATTCCAGGGGTCAACGCCCCTGCGGCCCGGTCTGTGACCAGGCCTCAATATAAATAACATAAAAATCTGATATACACTCTAGAATGAATAAAATAAGTATACGTGTATATGTCATTACGAATGTGGTGGCGGGGGAGGGCGGTGGTGGTGGGTATTCTTGCTCCATCTTCCCATTCTTTCAATTTCTGTCAACTTGAAGCCTCCATATCTCCCTTAGTATTGATCGCAAAATATTTTTGTTTAGCCTATTAGATTTAGAAAAAAAAATATCATTTCATAAGAAGAAATTTTTTTTTTCCGAATATTTTTCGACCCTGAGAACAGGTTTCCGAGAAGGCCTGTCGACCCCCAAAGGGTTAAGCTGAAATTTTGGTTATGCTGAAATACCCTCAGCCCCAACATTTTCACGTTAATGGGATTTGGCTATATATTAAATAAATTACGTATTAATGAAAAATTACCATGAAAAGGATGAAGATATTGCAATTAGATATTTTAATTGTAAATAAATAAAATATGTGGCTGGAACTGCAAATAAGTAGTGGCACTTACACAGATCAACATCTTAATCATAGTGCCCTGTGGGCGGTAAATTTTGGCTTACACATGAGAGAATGGGCCTGTGGTTGCTGTGCATGATATAAAAAATAAAATCTAGCTTCATGTAGTGAATAATGAGAACAGCTAACTGTTGGACTTGATGCATATTCTAGTTTTTTCCATAATTTTAATGACCATTTCTTGGAATGAGTTGATAGAATGGGATACAGTGGACCCCGTTTAGGTAATTAATTCGTTCCAGAATGCTGTTCAAGTGCCGTTGCCAAACAAATTTGTTCCAATAAGGAATAATGTAAATTAGATTAGTCCCTTTAGACCCCCAAAAATACACTTACAAAAGCACTTGCAAAAATACACTTACATAATTGTTCGAGTTTGGAGCAGTACGTAAACCGGGGGTCCACTGTACGTATATATATTAGTTAAATGGAGATGATTTTGGTCAATTTCAGACTAGAAGTAGCTTGAAAGAGGCCTCGAAATTGCAGAAATATTTGATTTTTGGCAATTTTTCTGTGAGAGGGTAAAGGTCCTGCTACCCATCCCCCCATTTGTTCAATGAGTTTTTACCAGGTTTGCTTTAATTACTGGGATGGCCTTAACTGTGAACAAGCATTCTCAGTTATATTTTAAGCCAAAAAATAGGGTAAAACTTCAGTTTTTTGTGATGATGAATTCAAAATGGAGGGCAAGTGTTATAAAAGATGCCTAGGGATGTGGTTAATGAACAGTGGTTAATTTAGAGTCAGTTTTTAAGTTGAAATCTGTTGAATTCTATGTAAAACTGGTCATACTACCAAATTCTTTGAGCTTTATAGGGTAGATGAATGGGTATTTTCTGGTGCTCAATCAATAGAATGAAAGGTATAAATAGCAAAATATGCAGAAATTAGGAATTTGAACAATGAAATTGCTCAAACTGACCCAGTTTTAAGCCTAAAAGTAGGTAAAATCAGCTGCCTAAGATGCTCTCCATTTTCCAATTTTGCATCTGCTTAATTCTATAAACTTTCCAGCAAATTTTACATTTTTGGTGTCATTATGTTTAAAAAATAAATTCCTTTTCATTTTAGATTACCTAAATTTTAAATTGCAACACTGGCAGGGCTTTTAATTTTAGGGGTCATGACAGTGAAAGGGTTAGTGCTCTGAAAATTCCCTTAAAAAAAAAAAATCCTTGCTGAATACCCACAAGTAAAAATTCCTGTCTGTGGAAGGATTGTGAAAAATTTTTTTTTTTTTTTTTACTATAGAATGAAAGAGTATTTTTATGAATTGAATAAGACTAAAACGAGTGGATTCTGATAAAAACTTATGGCTTTATGTTGTACTGAAATTAGTGAAAAAATTATTACTCATCTGCAACAGCAGCATAAATGTACCAGCAATATTTACGTTTTACAATTTATTGATGCAACAAAATGATCGTTTTTCAGATTTTTTTTAATTGCTTTTAATGTTTAACACTATATTTTCCAGTTTCTTATGATATTAGATGTATTGAAGACATTTTAGCATTTCAAACATGGAGAAATGCTTAGCTTAATATTGCTCCCCTTGGAATATACAGCATATTCTATTCTTTTTACTATTTTGGTTTTCTAGCACTATATGTATGTACAAGGAATGTTTATAATACTACTGTTTAAGGCTAATATTTCTCAAAAAATGGAAACAAGTCACTGTTTGACTTTACTGGGTTATCTTGTGTTGGCGTGCAAGAAAGAAGAAACAGAAGAAGAGGTAGAAGAAGCAGAAGCAGCAGCAGAATCAGAAGAAACAGAAGAAGCAGAAGCAGCAGCAACAAGAGTCAGAGACTGGAGTGTTAGCAAAGCAGCAGTATCAGTAGAACTATTAACCCTTTCACTGTCAGTCCAATAATATCACGGCTTACAAGGCAGTTTCGGTCCCGTAATAGTACGCCAAAATTCCAGCGGCTTCCAATCTTGTGGGAGAAAGCTTGTAGGTCTACATATGAGAGAATGGGTCTGAGTGGTCAGCATGCACAGTATAAAAAAAATCCTGCAGCACGCAGTGCACGAGAGAAAACTCCATGTTTTTTGTTTAAAACAGTGACTTTGCGGTGCATTTTTGTATGGTATTTATGGTTGTGTTCTTGTTTTCTTGGTCTCGTTTGATAGAATGGAAGATATGTTATAGAACTAGAGATGATTTTGAATGGTTTATGGACTAAAAGTACCTTGAAATTGAGCTCAAAGTAGCAGAAACGTTCAATTTTTGCCGATGTTCAAGAGTAAACAAATCACGTCAACTGGTGGGTCTAATATGCTTTCACAAATGCACTGATATTATTTATACCATTTTTACAATAATGCAGTAGTCTGCATAACAGTAAATCTTCTATTTTTTGTGTGAATAAAAATTCAAAATGGAAAGCAAGCATAATATAAGAGGGGCCTGGAGATGTGACTAATGAACAGAGAAAATGTTATTTTAGTGCTAGGAATGTTTTCACTGTTAATTCTGGACCCTACTTTGAAAGTGACCTTCCTTGAATTGTGTATGAAATTGGCCAAATTACCAAATTCTGATCACTTTATTGGGTAGTTGAAATTCGTAAATGGGCGGTTTCTTGTACTCAATCAATAGAACAAAAGGAGTTCTAGCGAAATAGCTATGAGCTTGGTTGACTGGAACAATAGAATTGGCCAAAAATAGGGCTCAAAGTGGGCAAAATCACCAATGCATAAATAACACTGAGTCTGCTAACTTCATGAGAGCGTAATTCCTTAAGTTTTCCATCAAATTTCATAATTTTGGTGTCATTAATATCAGGAAAAGATTCTCTATCATTTCATAAGAAACAATACACATATATTTTTTTTTAAATTCTTCGACACTGAGAGCAAGTTTGTTAGCAGAGGACTCGACAGTGAAAGGGTTAATATCAATATGAGGAGGAGAAGGAGGAGGAGCAGCAGCAGTCATCATCATCATCATCTAAGGACAAGAGAAAAAAGAAAAAGGAGCACTACAGGAGAGCTAATGGTCCACAAGGGTAGGACAAAAACTCAGGTAATAACTCATGGGTCAGAACCCACATAGGCAGAAAGAAAAACAAAAAAAATATAGGAAAAGAAAAGAGGTAAGAGGGAGATAAAGATCAGATCAAGTTATGAGTGTTCTTAAGTTTGGAGCATTTGACAATGTAATGAGAAGGGAAGGTATGTATCTACAGAGACAAAGCCAGGACTAAGATTCACAGTCAAAAAGTTGTGTACAAGGGATGCTTCAACAAGATGGCATCTGTGAAGTATAGGATACTACTACTACTACTACTTTTGGTTCTCTAATACTACACCACTCTCCGACTCTTGTGTCACTACCACTACTCCCTTCTTATTGCCACCTCTGCCACTGCTGAACTACTTATACCACCACCACCACTACTACTATTACTACTACCTCTTGTTCTATGCCCAGTCCTGCCCCCCCCCCTTCCCTCTTGAATATATACTGGCTCCTTTCCCTTCGCTCTTGTGTTAATAATTATAGTAGGTCTGAAACATCATTATAAGTTCTGTTCACCTATGTACAGGCTATATCTGTGTATGAATATTTAGTGTTCTCACCTTTTGTTTTCATTACTCTTTTAACCTTTTCTGGCAAAGAATCACTGTGTGAGCAGGGTAATATTTTGTGAAGGAATTCAGGGAAACTGGTTAGCCGGACTTGAGTCCTGGAGTTGGGAAGTACAGTGCCAGCACTCTAAAGGTCGTGGGGCATTTACACCCAAAACCCTCTCCGGGTATAATCCGGGTATGCTTACACTAACAGTTCATCAAGTCCCAAAAACCACTTATGTCCATTCATTCCTATCTAACATGCTCAGACATGCCTGATGTATGTCAAAGCCCCTTGCACACAAAACCTCCTTTACTCCTTCCCTCCATCCTTTCCTAAGATGACCCCTACCTTGCCTTCCCTCCACTACAGATTTATACACCCTCCAAGTCACCCTATTTTGGTCCTTCCTCTCTAAATGACCAAACCATCTCAACAAAACCACTGAATAATACTTTTAGTAACACTGCACCTCCTCCTAATTTCCACACTGCGAATTCTCTTCATAATATTTATAACACACACAGTACTTAGATATGACATCTCCATTGCCTTCAGTCTCCTCACTACAAAATTCACAATCCATGCTTCATACCCATATAAAAGTAATGGTATCACTATACTCTCATACATTCTCTTTCTTGCCTCCAGGGATAACATTCTTTGTCTCCACAAATACCTCAATGCACCACCCACCTTATTCCCTTCATTAATTCTATGGTTTACCTTGTCCTTCTATGCTCATTGGCCGACACATCCACTCCAAAATACAGTGGACCCTCCGTTTTCGTGATTAATCCGTTTCCAAAGTCTGGCAAAAGCCGAAAATCATGAAAACTGAAATCATTTTCCCCATAAGAAATAATGTAAATCCAATTAATCCGTTCCAGAGGGAGGCGAGTTTATTGTTTGGAGACATGACAAAATGCTTCAATATCAACTTTACGGCTTATTTATCTATCACAATTCATCTAATATGACATAATAAACAATATTAATAACATAGAAACATGATATATACTCTAGAATAAATAAAATATGTTATTACGTATGTGACGAGTGGTGGTGGTGGTGGTGTTGGGTTTATTTGAGCCACTGACAGCATGAGCCGTATAGTGGTGGTGGCCACTTGTCACTGAAACAATGTACATAATTTACAAATAAGAAATATTTACACTTTAATTTATAAATAAGAAATGCTGGCAAAGGGCAGAGTATGTTGTCAGTGGCCCTATATACCTCCAACAACAGTGGAGTTAGTTTAGTGTCGTTCTTTTTTTATCGCTTAATCGCTTAACTTACTTGCTACACTTTATTGCTGGCTGGCGCTATAGCCTTTATCAACTCCTGCTGCTTTAGTATCGTACATATCGTAGAATCTCCGAATCACTGCAGAAGGCACATTCTCCTCTCTCTCTACATCCTCCACTTTGGTACTTTGCTACGAGTTCTTTCTTGAATTCTATCTTGTTTCTCACCTTCTTTACCATAGAGCTGGCACTAGCTTTCTTTGGGCCCATGGTGGCTTATTTAGCAGTCACACAATAAACAAGCGCAAAAAACAGTAGATTATTACAAAATGTTTCGTATGACCTCACAGGCTAATGTTCAATCGCGGCCACTCGGACATGTTCTGTACGACCGACGAAATCAGAGGAAAGTAACAAAAACAGAGCCTATATTTTGATGAAAAAAGTTGCCGATAACCGAAAATCACGAAAACATAGGGTCCACTGTATCCGAACACATTCACTTCTTCCATACTCCCTCCCTCCAATCTGATATCTAATTTTTCCTTACCTAACTCATTTGATACCCTCATCACCCTACTCTTATCTACAGTAACTTTTAACTTCCTTTCTATATATGTATATTCTCCATAGGGAAGTGGAGAAGCATCCTTCCACCTTAAGCCAAGCATGTCGCAAGAAGCGACTAAAATGCCAGGAGCAAGGGGCTAGTAACCCCTTCTCCTGTATACATTTCTAAATGGAAAAAGAAAGAAGGAAAATGTTATGTTTCTTCTTTTTTGGGCCACCCTCACTTACCGACGGAATACCATTCCTAAGACCATGTCAGTAAATGAATTCATTACTAATCGAAGAATCACCCCTTACTGACACTTCAAAAGTGTCGCCACCCAAAATTAAAAATTCAGTTTTATGTTTGCTGGAAAATTTCTTTCAATCTGTTTATTATTAACAGTAATACAACATGAAATAGGTGAATGACTTACTTTCGAGATATTCCAGGAAATGCGTGCATAGCTGATTACTTTGGATTTTTTTTTTTTTTTAGAAAATTGCACTTTTTTCAGTCTATGCATAAGATAAGAGCGATCTTCTATAGTTACCCTTCAGGCGCATAGTGCGTAACGTTTTCTGTAATGGTCGTGGTCACTTTTTTTTTTATCTCTCCCTGCCCTCCACCCTTCAATACCTCTCTATATAATGGCAGTTTTTATTAATTTGGGCATCTTTATCAAGCTTCTACGTTATTTATGTTATACAGTAGACCGTCATTTAGCACGAGATTATGTTGCACATTATGGGTATTGCACGATTGAAGAATTGCGGCAAATTATTATCTAACATGACGTAAAAATGATATTACACGGTTCGCGGGAGGGGAAAAAATTTTGAGCGCACGGTAGCCCGCGGTGGGTTAAACCATTGAGTCAGTGGGGGTCCTACTGAGGGTGGCTATGAGCCACATCAAGTGTTTAATGCTGACAAGACAAGTGTTTTCTGGAAGAAAATGCCAACACGAACTTATATCAGTCAGCAAGAGAAAAGTGCACCAGGCTTCAAGACAGCAAAGGATCATTTCACCTTGCTCCTTTGCGGTAATGCATCAGGTGATTTCAAGTGTAAGCCCAATCCTCGTGCTTAGAGGAAAAGGGAATTTGTTTTTCCTTCCCGCAAACTGTGAGTTTATTCAGATACATGGGGCCCAGGAGCTGAGTCTCGACCCCTGCAACCACAATTAGGTGAGTACAGTTACATTGATTATCATACATAGCAGCATATGTGTAGAGAACCTAGGATAACCCAAAAAAGTCAAGACAGAATGGAAATACTAAGTCACTCTGACACTTTTGGGTTATCCTAGGTTCTCTACACATAATAATAATAATACTTTATTGAGACATGGTACAGTGATACATGGTTGGGTAGACAAGATACATAGGTATTGATGAGATGTACATGCCAAAAGCCCCTAATATGTTGTGCATTGCGGGCATTCTTAGGACTACTTAATTGTAGACTACATGGTAAAAAGTTATGGTTGATAATTTATAAAATAAGTATAATTGTGTATTTAAGTTATAAAGATTGAATAAAAGTTGGACATATAAATTAATTGTAGCAATGCAACTAATTGAGTGAGATAATTTAAAACAATTAATTGCATTGCAGTTACAGTTTACGTGGTCATTATAATGTAAATGTTATGGAAACAGTTAGCTTAGTATGTATTATTCATAACAGGTTTTTACATTTAAGTGATTAGTAAGTTTTTTACATTTAAGTGATTATTCTACTTTGTTGGGAATGTTTGATATTGAGCATTTAGGTTTGGTTGAGAAGGTGGTTTTTTAGCATCGTTTTGAATTGGGGTACAGGCAGGGTTTCTTTGGCAATGACAGGTAACGAATTCCAAATTTTCGTGCATTTTATATGCATTGAGTTTTTACATAGTGTTAGATGGACACGGGGAACATCGAGGAGTGATCTGTGTCTAGTGTTATGGTCATGTGTCCTGTTAAAATTGGTAAGGAGAAGTTTGAGTGGTGGGTTAATAGCATAGAGTGTTCTATGTATGTAATAGGCACAGTAAAAAGTATGGATGTCTTGTATGGTGAGTAAGTTTAGGTTTGAATATTGGTGGAGTATGTTGTCTGGAGTGTGAATGTGTTATGTATGATAATCTTTGTAACTGTATCTGTGTATACCTGAATAAACCTACTTACAGTTTGCGGGAAGGAAAAACAAATATCCATTCCCTCAAGCGGCCCCCTTGTTGTGGTTCAGCGGACACCACCCACCTTCCCAGCCACCCCGGACCCCACCAATCCACCATTCGTATTTCATACACGTCAAAAAAAGTCCTCTGCTACAAGCCAGCTGTGTTTGTGAAGAATGAGAGTGAATTGTGTTTTGATCTTTAAATTACTATATCTTGTATCTGCCAAGCAATCATGACACCCAGTAGGCATACCAGTGTTGCTCAAAGTGGCAAGAAAAGGTGTAAGCATTTAAGTCTTAGAATTAACGAAGAAAACAAAGATATTAGACAAGACATAACCCGTGGCGGTAATGAAGTGTTACTTTGTACACACAAAAAGAGGTAAACATAAGTTTGTGTGACTGGACTGATTGACTTGACTGACTTACTGAATGACTGGACTGACTTACTGAATGACTGGACTGACTTACTGAATGACTTGACTGACTTACTGAATGACTTGACTGACTTACTGAATGACTTGACTGACTTACTGAATGACTTGACTGACTTACTGAATGACTTGACTGACTTACTGAATGACTTGACTGACTTACTGAATGACTTGACTGACTTACTGAATGACTTGACTGACTTACTGAATGACTTGACTGACTTACTGAATGACTTGACTGACTTACTGAATGACTTAAAGTTAGACACTCAGTACAACCATCGACTTCAGTTCCAGAACCTCTACTATCCACCTCAGCCCAGTAGGGCCACAGCATAACTCTCCACTCTCTTCACAATCATCCACAAACACCAGCACCCACAATTTAAGGTAAATACTATTATTTCTGTTACATTTGTAGTCTTAAGCAGTAAAAACAACATAATACATCACGATAATGAACTACAATTACATATTCTCTTTTATTTTTGTAAGATCTGTTGGTCTAAAAAAAAAACTTGTTTGGCATTTTAGGGACTCCCAGGACCGTAACCCTATTTTTTCCATAAGTTCTTTTAATTATCTAACACGAAATTATCTAACACTACATTTTCAGGAACGTAACTACCGTGCTAAATGACGATCTACTGTACCTAATATTATTCTGGAATAAATACGATAAATAGATAACCTTTATTGATAGTAATATTATAATTATACAATATTTTATATGGGCAATCATGAGTCACTGAGACACTGCTCGCTTCTCCCTCTGCTATAACTCTGCCCACTTTGTAACGATGCCAAATGGTGAATTAAATATGTATATTAGAAAGAAAAATAAAAATGAAACTCCACCTTGATAACTTTATTTTAATTTGCATAACTCTTATATATTACAGAAAACAATAAAAAAAGTAAAATACACATACACCGAGTTAAGCTTACAGAAAAATAGCATAAGAATCTGGCAACATTTTGGTATAAATATCATCTTTGCACCATGTTTCTACAAAGAATTATGGTCATTTTACAAAAATTATTTTTATGACGCGGCGAGTAATATACATCTGAACATGTAGATAATTTCCAGAATTTTTTTCAGATTTTTTTTTTTTAATTTTTCTGTCCAATACATTAAATTCACCATCTAACACTGTTACGAAGTGGAAGGAGCCATAGGAGAGAGGGAGAGGCCAGCACGAGCATTCAGTATCTGGTGAATCGTCATGGGTGTCGGATGTTAGCCATGGCGCTTATAAAATGTTGTGTAATTACACTAATATTAGTAATAAAGGTTATCTATCACATTTATTCCAACTTGATAACAGAAACATGATAAATACCCTAGAACTGTAATAAAGATGCTGAAATGAATAATATATGCTATATTATGTGAGTAGGGTATACCTCTGGTCTATAACGAAAGAAAACGGTGTTTACATCAGGGCAAACACTCCTAGATCACTCTTATCATAAGAAAAAACGCAAAAATAATGCGATTTTTCCCAATTTTTTTTTTAGTCATATATACTATGCTCTCTGTCTAATGGCATTTTAAGAAAAGATAAACTCAGTGAACAAGGTATGTCGATGTCAATAATAATTTATAAAAATAATAATTTATAATAATAATAATTTATAATAATAAATAATTGCTCTGGAGTGCTTTAAATGTCATATGTATTTCATATAGGTTTGATAGCTGACATTTAAAGCACTCCAGAGCGATTATTATTATTATTATTTTTTTAACATGTCAGCCATCTCCCACCGAGGCAGGGTGACCCAAAAAGAGAGAAAATCGCCAAAAATAAAATATTTTTCTCATCATTCAACACTTTCACCTCACACATATATAATCACTGTCTTTGCAGAGGTGCTCAGATACAACAGTTTAGAAGTCCCTCCAAACTGCCAATATCCCAAACCCCTCCTTTAAAGTGCAGGCATTGTACTTCCCATTTCCAGAGCTCAAGTCCGGCTAACTGGTTTCCCTGAATCCCTTCATAAAATATTACCCTGCTCACACTCCAACAGCTCGTCAGGTCCCAAAAACCATTCGTCTCCATTCACTCCTATCTAACACACTCACACACACTTGCTGGAAGTCCAAGCCCCTCGCCCACAAAACCTCCTTTACTCCCTCCCTCCAACCTTTTCGAGGATGACCCCTACCCCACCTTCTTTCCCCTACAGATTTATACGCTCTCGAAGTCATTCTACTTTGATCCACTTTCTCTAAATGACCAAACCACCTCAACAACCCCTCTTCAGCCCTCTAATACTTCTAGTAACTCCACACCTCCTCCTACTTTCCACACTCCGAATTCTCTGCATAATATTTACACCACACACTGCCCTTAGACAGGACATCTCCACTGCCTCCAGCCACCTCCTCGCTGCAGCATTTACAACCCAAGCTTCACACCCATATAAAAGTGTTGGTACCACTATACTTTCGTACATTCCCTTCTTTGCCTCCATGGATAACGTTTTTTTGTCTCCAGAGATACCTCAACACACCACTCATCTTTTTTCCTTCATCAATTCTATGGTTAACCTCATCCTTCATAAACCTATCTGCTGACAAGTCAACTCCCAAATATCTGAAAACATTCACTTCCATACTCCCTCCAATGTGATATCCAATTTTTCTTTATCTAAATCAATTGATACCCTCATCACTGTACTCTTATCTATGTTCACTTTCAACTTTCTACCTTTACACACCCTCCCAAACTCATCCACTAACCTTTGTAACTTTTCTTTAGAATCTCTCATAAGCACAGTATCATCAGCAGAGTAACTCTCAACTCCCATTTTGTATTTGATTCCCCGTAATTTAATCCCACCCGTCTTCCCAACACCCTATCATTTACTTCTTTTACAACCCCATCTATAAATATATTAAACAACCATGGTGACATTACACATTCCTAAGACCTACTTTTACCAAGAAGTAATCTCCCTCTCTCCTACACACCCTAACCTGAGCCTCACTATCCTCATAAAAACTCTTTACTCTAAATACTGTTCACATATATGCTTCAATGTAAACACTTGATCTACACACCCCCTACCCACTCTAAAGCCTCCTTGCTCATCTGCAATCCTACTCACTGTCTTACCTCTAATTCTTTCAATAATGACCCTACCATACACTTTACCTGGTATACTCAGTAAACTTATTCCCCTATAATTTTTACAATCTCTTTTGTCCCTCTTTCCTTTATATAAAGGAACTATACATGCTCTCTGCCAATCCCTAGGTACCTTCCCCTCTTTCATACATTTATTAAACAAAAATACCAACCGCTCCAACACTTTTAACATTTCTGTCATGATCCTGTCAGTTCCAGCTACTTTACCCCCTTTCATTCTATGTAATGCCTCACACACCTCCCCCACACCCACATCCTGCTCTTCTTCACTCCTAAAAGATGTTATACCTCAGAAGCCAGTGCATGAAATTACCACCTTCCATTCTTCATCGACATTTAAAAGTTTCTTAAAATATTTTAGCCATCTATCCAATACCTTCAGCTCCCCATTTACTAACTTCCCTACTCTATTTTTAACTGACAAATCCATTCGATTCCTAGGCTTTCTTAACTTGTTTATCTCGTTCCAAAATTTTGTCTTATTTTCAGCAAAATTTCTTGACAGTGCCTCTCCCACTCTATCATCTGCTCTCCTTTTGCGCTCTCTTCACCTTTCTTTTACTCTCCATATACAGTGGTCCCTCGGGTTTTGCTGAAAATTCGTTCCAGAATGCTGCTTAAGTGCCATTACCGAACAAATTTACTTCCTTAAGAAATAATGTCACGTAGGTTAGTCTATTTCAGACCCCCAAAAATACACTTGCAACAGCACTTACGAAAATACACTTACATAAATGTTCGAGTTTGGAGATGCACGAAAACCGAGGGACCACTGTACTCTGCTCTTCTTATAACACTTCTGCTTTGTAAAAACCTCTCATCAGCTACCTTTTTCCCCTTTAATACACCCTTTACTTCATCATTCCACCAATCACTCATCTTTCCTCCTGCACCCACCCTTCTATAGCCAAAAACTTCTGTCCCACATTCTAATATTGCATTTTTAAAACTATCCCAACCCTCTTCAACCCCCCCATTACTCATACTTGCACTAGCCCACCTTTCTGCCAATAGTTGTTTATATCTCACCCCAACTTCCTCCTCCCTTAGTTTTTACTCTTTCACCTCTCTCTTACTTGCTGTTGCCATTTTCCTTTTGTCCCATCTACCACTTACTCTAACTCTACCTACAACTAAATAAAGATCTGATATATCCGTTGCCCCTCTATATACATGTGCATCCTGAAGCCTACCCATCAACCTTTTATCCACCAATACATAATCTAACAAACTACTTTCATTACGTTCTATATCATACCTTGTACAGTGGACCTTCGGTTAACGAAAGGTCCCGTTAACGAAAGTTTTGGAAAACGTAAGCTTTTTTCGGAATCGGTTAGCGAAAAATTCCTCAGTTATCGAAAGGTATTAGACGTGTCCGCCTGCTCTGCGCAAGCGCAGGACACCAGTGAAGCGTTGTTTACCATTGAGAGAACATTACCTAATGCGCTCTTTAAAAGATTCACAATATATTTGGTGTCTTTTTTGGTGGTTTAGTGATTGTCACTGTGAAATAAGTCACCATGGGTCCAAAGAAGCTTCCTAGTGGCACCCCAGTGGTAGCATTCATGCAGGGAGTGTAGCATTCATGCAGGGAGTGTAGCATTCTAATGCAAGCAGGGAGTGTAGCATTCATGCAGGGAGTGTAGCATTCATGCAGGAGTGTAGCATTCATGCAGGAGTGTAGCATCATGGGAGTGTAGCATTCATGCAGGGAGCATCTGCAGATAGCATTCATGCAGGGAGTGTAGCATTCATGCAGGGAGTGTAGCATTCATGCAGGGAGTGTAGCATTCATGCAGGGAGTGTAGCATTCATGCAGGGAGTGTAGCATTCATGCAGGGAGTGTAGCATTCATGCAGGGAGTGTAGCAGGCATGCAGGGAGTGTAGCAGGCATGCAGGGGAGTGTAGCAGGCATGCAGGGAGTGTAGCAGGCATGCAGGGAGTGTAGCATTCATGCATTAAAAGAAAAGAGGAAGTAACCCCAGAGAGGGACTTGTTACCTGAAGTCCTTTTGGAGGGATTTCCCTTCCAACCATTAACACCCTGCCCCTGTCAGCAACTCTACCTTCCAGATGCTTGCAACTCTTCAATAAAGGTAAGTAAATGTTATTTTTTTTTTTTGAGTGATTATTTTTTGTGGACAGATTAATTGTATTTACATTATTTCTTATGGGAAATAAGGTTTCAGATAATGAAAGATTCAGATTAAGTAATAGCTCCTGGACCGGATTAATTTCGTTAACCCCTGGTTAACGGCCATAATTTGTTCCAGAATGCTGTTCAAGTGCTGTTACCGAACGAATTTATTAACTTAAGGAATAATGTAAATTAGTCTTTTTGGACCCCCAAACATACACTTACAAAAGCACTTAAAAAAATACACTTACATAAATGTTAGTGTTTGGAGCCGGCAGTTAACCGGGGGTCCACTGTACTTACAGTAGGGCCCCGCTTTTCGGCGATTTGCCTTTCGGCGTTCCGTTCATACGGCGAGTTCAAATTATGACCAAAACTTTTGTATACAGCGAGGGTCTTTCAGATACAGCGCGCGCCACCCAGTTTGTTTACATTTTCCGTGAGCACATCTCTCTATTATGTAATAATCACTCTTGGGCACAATAAATGTCCAATTTTACTTCAATATAGACGTTTTCATTAATCCATCTATGATATTTTCTTCAAAATTATATAAGAAACACGTTACATAGCATATAAACATGCTGTTTATATGCTATGTATGGGTGCCGGGCGGAGAAACATTACGTAATACTAATAATCACCTTGGCACATTACATGTCTTATTTTACGTTAATATACACATTTCATTAATCCATCTATAATATTTTTTCAAATTATAAACAGTTAGCATATAAACATGCTGTTTATATGCTATGTGTGCCGGGCGGAGGGAAAACATTACGTAATAATAATAATCACTTGGGCACATTAAATGTCTTATTTTACGTTAATATAGACATTTTCATTAATTCATATATGATATTTTCTTCAAAATTATTTAAAAAACACGTTACATAGCATATAAACATGATACATACACCCACAGAATAAAAATTGACAAATATGAGATTTGTTTACCAAGCGACTTTGTAGGAGTGTCGGAAGAATTACGTTTTCTCTAGTCAAACATTGAGGGATAACTGTAGAAAAATATTCCTTTCATATGTCTTCACTCTATATATAGCTACTCACGACCCTTGTGGGTTTAGCGCTTCTTTTTTATTATGATAATAATAATACTATCATTACCTCTGAAAATAGTGTGTTGCATGAGAATGGGAGTGATGCTGTTTGTTTATTTTGTACTAACTTGTACACAATGTAAAAGTATTTGTATTGTGAGGTAATTATTATTATTTGAGGTAATTATTATTATTTTGAGGTAAAAGTTTCACAAACTCTTACAAACGTATGTGAATGAACTAAAAGTGGACACGTATTAATCGCATTCATTTCGCCTGACCAAGTGATCGCCCACTACCTGTTCAGTTTGTTTTTTTACCTTGTCTGAACTCCGTATCTCGTTCTCTCTCTCGTTTACTTTTTCGTTAACTAGTTGGCTCTCATTGACTATGGTGTCTAAGCTAAGTTGTGATAAAAAGAGGAGTCGTAAGCCTCTTACTTTAAGTGCCAAGTTAGAAATGATTGAACTCGGTGAACTGACTTTTTTGGGTTATCCTAGGTACTCTACTCATATTCTGCTATGTATGATAATCTATGTAACTGTATTTGTGTATACCTGAATAAACTTACTAACAAGGTATATGTTGATCACTGATATAGCCATCAAATACAGTTATATATAGCAGCATATGTGTAGATAACCCAGGATAACCCAAGAGTGTCAGCTGGGGATTGCAAGTTAAAACCTATGATAATTTATCACTCAGAGAATCCTAGGGCCCTAAAGAACTATGCAAAAGGTAGCCTCCCTGTTTATTATAAATCCAATTCGAAAGCTTGGATGACTACTGATCTTTTCATAAATTGGTTCACAGACTATTTTAAGCCTACAGTTGAGACTTACTGCAAGGAAAAGAAAATTCCTTTTAATGTTTTACTTGTTTTAGACAATACCCTGCCACTCACCTCTCACACATCAATGTTAATACTTTAAGGTAAGTAATAAGTGTACTCTGTGTTTATCTTACTTTTTATTGTGTTTTTTAATGCCTAGTGCTATTGCTAACTTAATATAAGTTAGTGTAAGCTTGTTGTCTGGCATTTATATGCATTTAGAAGTGGAAAAAAATGGAGTTCTGCTTTTCGGCGATGTCTGCTTTAAGGCACTAGCCTGGAACCTAACCTGCCGTATAAGTGGGGCCCTACTGTATTTATTATCTTTTTCATAAAATATGTATTACTTATTACCAAACCTCTTTCTACACAGCTCAATTAAAGGCTCCCCATTTTTATTTACCCCTGGCACCCCAAATTTACCTACTACTCCCTCCACAACATTTCTACCCACTTTAGCATTGAGATCCCAACCATAAGTACTCTCTCACTTGGTTTAAAACTCCCCATGCACTCACTCAACATTTCCCAAAATCTCTCTCTCTCCTCTACACTTCCTTTTCTCCAGGTGCACAAACACTTACTATAATCCACTTTCCTCATCCAACCCTTATCTTACTCCACATAATCCTTGAATTTATATTATTATTATTATGATTATTACCATCAACATACCTTGTTCACCGAGTTTAATCATATCTTAAGCTACCAAGATACACCAAGAATGTAAACACAGACGAACGCACCAACTAACCCCTTTACTGTGAACTTTTGTACTTCTTCCATTTTCCTCTTGTTTTTCCTCTTCCAGGTGCTGCTGTACTTCTAACTCTATCTTCTACTATGGGATGCACAATAAAGTACAAATTTATAGACGAAATATGTAGTCTTGGAGATTGCTTGATGTAGAGACACATCACTAACCCCTTTACAAAGAACTTCTTTTGTACTTCTTCCATTTTCCTGCTGTTTTTCCTCTCCCAAGAGGAAAAACAACAGGAAATTTGTACAAATATGTAGTCTTGGAGACTGTGAAAGCTAGTGTACTGAGTGGCTGAAGGAAGGAGATTCATGTGCTTGACGCCGAGATGCTGCGTTGCCTGTTTATGCTCCAAGTTCTCGTACAGTATACAATAACGACTCATTAGAGAGCCCATCATAACTCTGAGTTGTTGATAAACGAGTACGTCGGTAAGTGAGGAGAGGCTGTACATATACAGTGGACCCCCGTATTTCGTAATCATCGCAATTCGTAATTTTTGATAATCGTAACGTTTTTTTGTCAAAATATTGACTTGCGAATCGTCGTTTGGCTCACAAATAGTCGTTCGTCTCGAACGCATACGAGCGGCCAAACACACCATTCACAGTCAGTGTGGCAATGTTTATCAGCGAGTGACCATCACCCAACGCATTCATAGATAAATTTCTTAATATTCCATTATTTTAGTGCTTGCAACTGCTAAATAAGCCACTATGGGCCCAAAGAAAGCTCCTAGTGCCAGCCCTTTGCGTAAAGAAGGTAGAAACACGATAGAATTAAAAGAAAGAGATCATTGCAAATATGAAAGTGGTGTGTGTGGCGGAGCTTCCAGGCTGTAGGGAAGCCCCATCAACCATCAGCTTCCATTTGGCCAAAAAAAAGGGAAATATCAAGGAGCTGATTGTTGCAAAGGGGTAATATGCTACAAAAATGAGATCGCAAATAATCAAAGATTTTGGAGAGGTTGTTGCGTGTGGATCAATGACAAAAGAGTTAGCAGGAGATAGTGTTAACAGTCGATAATTTGGAAAAGGCAAGGCAGTTGCATGACGATCTCGTAAAGAAAATGCCTGAATGAGTGCTGATTGAGTGAATTTTAAGGCCAGCAATGGCTGGTTTGAGAATTTAAGAAGCGTAGTGGCATACACAATGTGTAAGGCATGGACAGGCTGCCAGTTCAGACAAATGCAGCTGAAAAATTTTGTGCAGGAATTCAAGGACTATTTGAGGATAAAATTCAACCCCAACAAGTGTTCAATTGTGGAAACAGGCCTCTTTTGGAAGAAAATGCCAAAGAGGACCTACATCACGCAGGAGGAATAGGCACTGCCAGGACACAAGCCTATGAAAGACAGGCTAACTCTCATGTTGTGTGGTAATGCTAGTGGGGATTTCAAAGTGAAGCCTTTACTCAAGTATCACTCTGAAAATGCCCGAGTTTTCAAGAAAAACAGTGTTGCCAAGGCTAATTTGTGTGTGATGTGGAAGGCTAACAGTAAGGCATGGGTCACGAGGGAAATTTTCCTTGATTGGTTCAATGAAGTGTTTGGCCCCAGTGTGAAGAAATACCTCCAGGAAAGTAAATTGGATCTCAAGTGCCTTCTGGTAATGGACAATGCTCCTGCTCATCCTCGAGACTTGGAAGAGCAAATGGTGAAGGAGTTTAATTTCGTCACAGTGAAGTTCTTGCCCCCTAATACCACTCCTCTCCTCCAGCCTATGGACCAGCAGATCATTTCAAACTTCAAAAAAACTCTACACCAAAGCAATGTTTCAAAGGTGCTTTGACATAACCTCGGACTCTGAATTGACCCTAAGAGAGTTCTGGAAAGATCACTTCAATATCCTCTATTGCATAAACCTTATAGGTAAGGCTTGGCAGGGAGTGACTTCCAGGATGATGAACTCTGCTTGGAGAAAATTGTGGCCAGATTGTGTCCTGGACAAAGATTTTGAAGGGTTTGAGGCTGGCCCTGACAACCCAATGCCAGTTGTGGAATCTATTGTGGCATGGGGTTGGAGGTTAGTGGAGAGGATGTGGAAGATTTGGTGGAGGACCACAATGAAGAGCTAACCACTGAAGAGCTGTTAGACCTTAATCTGCAGCAACAACAGACCAGAGCTCAGGAAATTGCTTTAGAGGAGGAGGAAGTGAGAGGGAAGAAATTGCTTTCTTCAGAGATTAAGAAGATGTGTGCAATGTGGACTAGGATGGAAAGATTTGTGGAGGAACATCACCCTGACAAAGCTGTTGCAGGCCATGTATGCGACATGTTCAATGACAATGTCTTGTCTCATTTTAGGGAAATTTTAAAGAAACGCCAGAAACAGACCTTTCTGGAACAATTTTTTGAGCGACAGGAGTCCAATGACTCTCAAGCTTGTCCTAGTGGCATTAAAAAACAAAGAAGGGAAGTAACCCCGGAAAAGGACTTGCTACCTGAAGTCTTTATGGAAGGGGATTCCCCTTCCAAACAATAGCAACTCTTCCATCCTCTCCCCTCCTCCCGTCTTCCACACATCAACAACTCTTCAATAAAGGTAAGTCTTCTTTCTTTCAACACTTCGGCCGCCTCCCACCTAGGCAGGGTGGCCCAAAAGGAAAAACGAAAGTTTCTCCTTTTACATTTAGTAATATATACAAGAGAAGGGGTTACTAGCCCCTTGCTCCCGGCATTTTAGTCACCTCTTACGACATGCATGGCTTACAGAGGAAGAATTCTGTTCCACTTCCCCATGGAGATAAAGGTAAGTGTCAAGTTATTATTGTTTTATACTTCATGTCTTATTGTTTTATATGTAGATAAATGTACATTTAATGTAAAAAAAAAATATTTTTTAAATACTTTTGGGTGTCTGGAACGGATTAATTTGATTTACATTATTCCTTAGGGGAAAATAGTTTTGAAAATCGTGAATTTTGAATTTCGGCAGACTCTCTGGAACGGATAAATCACGAAATTCAAGGGTCCACTGTATGTTTCACTGTAAACACTTGGTCTACACACCCCGTACCTTTCCTAAAGCCTCCTTGTTCATCTGCTATCCTACTCTTAATTCTTTCAATAATAATTCTACCATACACTTTACCAGGGATACTCAACAGACTTACTCCCCTATAATTTTTGCACTCTCTTTTGTCCCCTTTGCCTTTATACAAAGGAACTATGCATGCTCTCTGCCAATCCCTAGGTACCTTACCAACTTCATAAATATTATAATAATAAATGTATGGAAGAGGGGGAAGATACCTAAAGATTGGCAGAAAGCATGCATAGTCCGTTTGTATAAAGGCAAACTGGACAAAAGAGTATGTAAAAATTATAAGGGAATAAGTCTGTTGAGTATACAGTGGTACCTCGAGTTACGATGGTCCCCAAAATCGCCCTTTTATGTAAGTTTATTTTTTTAAATGCTTTTGTAAGTACAGTGGTACCTCGAGTTACGATGGTCCCCAAAATCGCCCTTTTATGTAAGTTTATTTTTTTAAATGCTTTTGTAAGAATATTTTTGGGGGTGTAAAAGGACTAGTCTATTTTACATTATTCCTTATGGGGATAAATTCGTTTGGTAATGGCACTTGAACAGCATTCTCGAACGAAAAAATATCGTAACTCGAGGTACCACTGTATATTTTTGGGGGTGTAAAAAGGACTAGTCTATTTTACATTATTCCTTATGGGGATAAATTCGTTTGGTAATGGCACTTGAACAGCATTCTCGAACGAAAAAATATCGTAACTCGAGGTACCACTGTACCTGGTAAAGTGTATGGTAGAATTATTATTAAAAGATGGAGAGCAGGATCGCAGTTGAACAAGAAGGCTTTAGGAAAGGTGGGGGGAAAGGGGGGGCGCATAGACCAAATGTTTACAATGAAGCATATAGGTGAACAGTACAGTAGTACCTCGGTATACGTCCGCTTTGGAATGAGTCCAACTTGGTATACATCCTGTTTGGATGCCAAAATTTTTGCTTGGTATAAGACCTTTGTTTGGAATACGACTCACGTGCTAGAACTTGTATGGGTCAAAATGAGTCACGACACCCCGCGCTACCCTTGTTTACCTCTCTCTCGAGACAAAGCCACAACTGCCCACTGCGTCAGTACGCCCGTTGGTACCATTCAATGAACAGCCCGGGCTGTAACTATGAATTTTCACATGATTTTGTGTTTTTTCATATAAATTTTTAGTACATAAATTCATTAACCTGAGTTCTAAGAAAGTTATTGAGAAGAGCCAAGCAACGAAGAAAATGGTTAGGATCACCATGGAGGTGAAAAAAGAGATTGTTAAAAAGTATGAACGTGGGATGCGTTTCCGGGACTTGGCTGCTGCATACCGTATGCCAAGAACAATGGTATTTTCAATTGTGAAAAAAAGGATGTTATTAAATCGGTTACCATTGCGAAGGGGGTGAAATCGATTACCAAAGAACGATCAGGGACATTAGAGCATGTTAAAAAATTGCTTTTAATCTGGATAACAGAAAAACAGTGTGCCGGCGATAGCGTATCAGAGGCAGTTCTGTGGTGGGTTATACATCACTGCAATTATTATAATCAAAAGAAGCGCTAAACCACAGGGACATCACTGCAATGACTACCTTATGTTCCCCGGACAAAATTGTACCTACTATGTAATCCCTTTCTCCTATCTCGTTCATTCCTTCCATTTCCTCAAATCCCCATCGATTTTTAATGAGCAGTGCAACCTCTCCTTCCCCTCTGCTCCTATCTTTCCTCAGGATCTGATATCCGGGTGGGAAGATTGCGTCTGTTATTGTCTCAGTGAGTTTTGTTTCCGTGACTGCTATGATGTCTGGGGATGCCTCATTGATTATTTCATGCCACTCCTCACATTTATTCATTATTCCATCCACGTTCATATACCAAACCTTCAACTTCTTTTCTAAAACTGTGGTCTGGGGAGAATGGTGGGGTTGGGGGAGGAGGAGCCCTGGTGGGGGCCTATTAGGGGTTTCAGTGGGGGTAGGGTTTGTAATGAAGGGGGTGGGGGAAAGAGTGCCTATGGGGGGTTGCTGTAGGGGTGGGGTTTGTAATTTTGTAATGTGGGGGTGGGGACAGAGGGAACAGTGTGTGGGTTTTGGTGTAGATTGTTTAGTTGCATTGGGGTTGCCGTGGTTGGATTCCTTCTGTGGGTGTTTCTGGAGGAGGGTGTCTTTGCTTTTCCACCTGGGTTTGGGTTCTCCTGCTCATCTCGGTCATTGCCTCTCATTCCTCCTTTCGTCTTTGTACCCTCTCTTCCAGTATCTTCCTTCTTGTGTTCTGTCTTGATCGAGGTACACTCTCCGGTACTCCAGTTTGTCCTGCAGGACCCAGTTTCGAGCTGATTCTGCCTTGAAAATTACTTTGACTGGCCATTTTTTTTCCTCTTGCAAACCACCCAATTCTATGAAAATTTGTCAACTGGGTCATGTCGTCCTCACCTATTGCTTTCATGATACTTTCAATCCATTTTTTCTCCTCCTGTTTTCTAGCATCATAGGTTTCCCCTTCAATTTCCTGGAGCCCATAGACAAAAACTGACCTCTTTCTTTCGTCCTCCCACTGTATCTCCCTTTGCATCCCTGAAGTGATTTAGTTCCTTCCATTGAAGTGTTCCTACCTTAATCTCTTCCCTAGCTGATGTCCCTGTGCTCAGTGGTCTGTTTTTCCTGCTCAGCTGTTCCTGGCCACTGCAGTTGTCTGCTAGATTCTCTACATACAGCTTAGCTCCTTCATTGTCTTTAGTCCCCTCATTTGTTCTTGATGTGCTCCTCGTCTTTTCCTGGGCCTCAAGTGGGTCTGATAGCACCTTCGCATACAGTATAGCTCCTTTGTTCCCTACAGTTCCCTCGTCTGTGACTGATATAGAAGTTCCTGATGTACTGGCTGTACTGTCCTTTGGTTCTTCAGGCTGTTTCAGATTTTTAGTTCCTCTTCTTAGCTTCTGCTGCTATGGCTTGTAGCTCCCATTTCCTGCTCTGCAGCTATTCTCTCCTCCATTTTCTTGCCGAGCTCCTCTAGCTTGCGGCTCCACTCTTCCTCCCTTTTTCTGAGCTCTGCCTCCCAATCTTCCCTCCCAGGTTCATCCACTAGACCCCTGGTTCTCTGTCCTTCTCTTTGGTAACCTATTTGTGTGTGTGTTCTCACATAATTGTACTCACCTAATTGTGGCTGCAGGGGTCGAGACTCAGCTCCTGGCCCCGCCTCTTTACTGATCACTACTGGGTCCCTTCTCTCCCTGCTCCATGAGCTTTATCATACCTCATCTTAAAGCTATGTATGGTTCCTGCCTCCACTACATCACTTGCTAGACTATTCCACTTCCTGACTACTCTATGGCTGAAGAAGTACTTCCTAACATCCCTTTGACTCATCTGAGTTTTCAACTTCCAATTGTGACCCCTTGTTTCTGTGTCCCATCTCTGGAACATCCTGTCTCTATCCACCTTGTCTATTCCCCGCAGTATTTTGTATGTTGTTATCATGTCTCCCCTAACCCTCCTGTCCTCCAGTGTTGTCAGGCCGATTTCCCTTAACCTTTCTTCGTAGGACATTCCCCTTATCTTTGGAACTAACCTTGTCGCAAACCTTTGCACTTTCTCTAATTTCTTGACGTGCTTGACCAGGTACGGGTTCCAAACTGGCGCTGCATACTCTAGTATGGGCCTGACGTACATGGTGTACAGTTTCTTGAACGATTCCTTACTAAAGTATCGGAGCCTATTCTCAGGTTTGCCAGTCGCCCGTATGCTGAAGCAGTTATCTGGTTGATGTGTGCTTCCAGAGACGTGCTTGGTGTTATACTCACCCCATAATCTTTCTCCTTGAGCGAGGTTTGCAGTCTTTGGCCACCAAGCCTATACTCTGTCTGCTGTCTTCTTTGCCCTTCCCCGATCTTCATGACTCTGCATTTGGCGGGGTTAAATTCGAGAAGCCAGTTGCTGGACCAGGTGTCTAGCATGTCCAGGTCTCTTTGAAGTCCTGCCTGATCCTCATTTGATTTAATTCTCCTCATTAACTTCACATCGTCTGCGAACAGAGACACTTCTGAGTCTATCCCGTCCGTCATGTCATTCACATATACTACAGTGGACCCTCAGAAATCGAACACTCCCAACTCGCCCTTTTATGTAAGTTTATTATTGTAAGTGCTTTTATAGGTATATTTTTTGGGGTCTGAAACGAACTAATCTAATTTACATCATTCCTTATGGGAATAAATTTGTTTTGTAACAGCACTTGAACAGCATTCTGGAATGAAGAATGTTCAATTTCTGGGGGTCTTGTGTGTGTAATTTGTGTGTGTGTATAATTTGTGTGTGTGTATAATTTGTGTGTGTGTATAATTTGTGTGTGTGTATAATTTGTGTGTGTATAATTTGTGTGTGTGTATAATTTGTATGTGCATAATGTGTGTGTATACCTGAAGAGGCCTCATGGTCGATCAGAGTCGCACGCAAACCAACATAAGAACGACAACACGGCTGGTCAGGTACTCTCTTTAGGTGCCTGTCCAAAGCCTTCTTGAAGACAGCCAGGGGCCTATTGGTAATCCCCCTTATGAATGCTGGGAGGCAGTTGAACAGTCTTTTAGACCTTTGACACTTATTGTGTCTCTTTTCATGCTAGTGGCACCCCTGCTTTTCATGGGGGGATATTGCATTGTCTCCCTCTAGAATTTTCCAAGTGTATATAATCATATATCTCTACCGCCTGCATTCCCTGGGAGTACAGATCGAGGAACTTCAAATTTTCCCATTAATTTAGGTGTTTTATCACACTTATGTGTGCCATGAAGGTTCTCTGTACATTTTCTAGGTCAGCAATATCACCTGCTGTGGCATGCAAGGAGTATGTTACAATTTATTCGGTGTATGTCACACTCCCATATAGGCTGCCTCTCAACCAGTGAACTGGGTGCTAAAGCTTGAACGATCAATAGGGTACCCATCATTAAATCAGTACCTTGGTTCATTGGCCAAGCATCACAAGCCCACCAAAGCTGAAGCAACGTAGATCACTTGCAGTAAGCACTGGCAGACTTGCCTACCTGCTGGTTGAGTATGGTGCACTCTCTCTGGTTTCTGCTTTGCCATCTGTCACCGTGGTGTACACTTATTATTCTATCTGTACATATTGTACATAGTGTACATATCTGTATATAGTGGGTGAGGGCAAAATATACATTATAGTTCACAGCTGAGTTTGTTTGCTCCAATTCCCATTACGACCAAGTCTCACAGGCCATTCATTACCTGTGTTCATAATACCTGCCTTGAAAGGTGCTGTTAGTGAGCAGCAATATTTCAGTCTAGATTAAACAAGTGACCTGTCATTTTTCAAGCAGATGCGATTGATACAATGTTGTGAGATCCTCTGACATGATCACTCCCAGATCTTTTACATTAGTTTTTTGCTATGTACAAACATTGTATTATATGAAAATAAATAAATAAAAATAATATATAACTAGCTTTGAGATTAGGAGGTGCAGGGTTAATAAAAGTATTATCCAGAGGGATGAAGAGGGATTGTTGAAATGGTTCAGACATTTAGAGAGAGTGGAACAAAATAGGATGACCTGGAATGTGTATAAATCTGCTGTGGAGGGAAGGTGGGGTACGGGTCGTCCTAGAAAAGGTTGGGGAGAGAGGGTAAAGGAGAATTTGTGTGTGAGGGGCTTAAAAATCCAGCAAGCATGCCTGAGTGTGTTAGACAGGAGGGAGTGGAGGCATGTGGTTTTTATGACTTGACATGCTGTTGGAGTGTGAGCAAGGTAATATTTATGAAGGGATTCAAGGAAACTAGTTAGCCAGACTTGAATCCTGGAGGTGAGAAGTGCAGTGCCTGCACTCTGAAGGAGGGGTGGGAATATTTGCAGTTTTGAACATAGTATCAGCAATTCTCTAACAAGGCAGTTATGAAGTGAGTAATGATTCACATCGTCTTTCATAGACATGTCAAGTCCACTCCCAAATGTTTTTATACATTCACTTCCTCCATACTCTCTACCACCAATCTGATGTCCAATCGTTCATAACCTAATTTTTTTGTTATCCTCATCACCTTGCTCTTTCCTATGTTCACTTTTAATTTCCTTTTTTTATATACCCTTCCAAACTCACCAACCTCTGCAACTTCTCTTCAGAATCTTCCAAAAGCACAGTGTCATCAGCAAAAAGCAATTGTGACTACTCCCACTTTGTGATAGATTCTTTATCTCTTAATCCCACACCTCTTGCCAACACCCGAGAATTTTCGCTTCTCTTACAACCCCCATCCATAAATATATTGAACAACCATGGTGACATCACACATCCCTGTCTAAAGACTACTTTTACTACGAAATAATCTCCCTCTCTCCTTCATACAGTAGTTAGTTAATTTAATATCTTTATTATGCACCCCATACCCATCCTGTGGGCGGTAGTCAAAAGATTAGAGGTACATAATTGGTCCAGAGACTGGACTCCAAAGTTTTGATAGCTGAACAAGTTACAGCGGTAATGAACTAGATCTGGTCACAATTATAACCAAGTTACAAAGGTAATGAGCTCCAGGTAGAGCAGGTCACACTCATGACAAGTTACAAAGGTAATGAACTAAATCTGGTCACAATCATGACAAATTACAAAGGTAATGAGCTCCAGGTAGAGCTGGTCAAAATCATGACAAGTTACAAAGGTAATGAATTATAAACACGTCCATACATGGTTACAATCATGAACAAATTACAGAGTAATGAGCAATTGACAGCGTTCTAGGGAATGCATCCATTGCCCCAACAACAGATGTTGCTCGGTGCCTGTCCCTCTTCTGCAGGACAGCCAGACAGCCATTGCAAACAACAGCAGGTTGCGCCAGGATCTGTTGCTTGCAGGAGCACCATCGACCCTCCCCAAGAGATTAAAGAGGTCAGTAACTCCGCTAGCAGCCCGAGGGTGAGCTGCCCTGGGAACGTACTCACCTAATTGTACTCACCTAATTGTGGTTGCAGGGGTCGAGACTTAGCTCCTGGCCCCGCCTCTTCGCTGTCCGCTACTGGGTCTCTGCTCTCCCTGCTCCATGAGCTTTATCATACCTCGTCTTAAAACTATGTATGGTTCCTGCCTCCACTATATCTTTCTCTAGACTATTCCACTTCCTGACTACTCTGTGGCTGAAGAAATGCTTCCTAACATCCCTTTGACGCATCTGAGTCTTCAGCTTCCAGTTGTGTCCCCTTGTTTCTGTGTTCCCTCTCTGGAACATCCTGTCACTGTCTACCTTGTCGATTCCCCGCAGTATTTTGTATGTCGTTATCATGTCTCCTCTGACCCTTCTTTCCTCCAGTGTTGTTAGTCCTATTTCCCTCAACCTTTCCTCATAGGACAGACCCCTGAGTTGTGGAACTAACCTTGTCGCAAACCTTTGCACTTTCTCTAGTTTCTTTACGTGCTTGACCAGGTGTGAGTTCCAGACTGGTGCTGCATATTCTAGTATGGGCCTGACGTACACGGTGTACAGTGTCTTGAACGATTCCTTGTTAAGGTAACGGAACGCTAATCTAAGGTTTGCCAGTCGCCCATATGCTGCCGCAGTTATCTGGTTGATGTGTGCCTCCGGAGACGTGCTTGGCGTTATACTCACCCCAAGGTCTTTCTCCTTTGCCGAGGTTTGTAGCCTTTGCCAGCCTAGCCTGTACTCTGTCAGCGGTCTTCTTTGCCCTTCTCCGATCTTCATGACTTTGCATTTGGTGGGATTGAATTCGAGAAGCCAGTTGCTAGACCAGATGTCAAGCTTGTCCAGGTCTGTTTGAAGTCCTGCTTGGTCCTCTTCCGATGTGATTCTCCTCATTAATTTCACATCATCTGCGAACAGAGACACTTCTGAGTCTATCCCATCCGTCATGTCATTTACATATACCAAGAATAACACTGGTCCTAGGACTGACCCCTGCGGTACGCCGCTCGTCACAGGCGCCCATTGTGATACCTCATCACGCACCATGACCCGTTGTTGCCTCCCTGTGAGGTATTCCCTGTCAACGTCCTGGTGGATGCCAAGTTGATTGCAGATCCCAGGCCCTCTCTGTCTGCTGCTGGGCAGAGGTGGATGGTTGTTGGTTGTTGGCAGAAGTGGATGGTTGAGGTTCTGGTACTAAAGTCGATGGTGTGAATAAATTCTATAATGGATCTCTGGTTTCTTTTACCCTACAGTACATTATACATTATTCCAGAAGCTTGATACTGCCAGGGTGGAGTCAGAGTCCATTGATGCAACTAGTTTTTTTTCATCACTTTTCTTGTATAGTTACACTTGAATGACTTAATAACTCCCCGATCCAGTGGTTGTATTAAAGATGTTGTATTTGGAGGTGAAAATACAACATATGGGTCACATCCAGCAAAGCTTCTGGATGAGTACAGGAATTATCAAGAATCAAGAAAGTCTGAATGCAAGGTTCTTGCTGTGCAGGTAAAACTTATAAATACAAATACAAATACAATTTTATTTCTTTGCTGGTGTACATGGGTTTACATTACAATCATAAATTGGGGTGCAAGGAGAGCCTCTGGCATGCCTTGGCATTAGGGGCAGCTTAATCTAATGGCTTATAGACTATGAACATAATACTATTGGAGTAATTGAGTGAGTTTGAATTGGTAGATCATTCAAATTATGATATGATGATAATACATTGTTCATTACAAAATGATGATAGACATTGTAACAAGTGTTTAGTAGGATGGAACATAATAGTAAAAATTAAATTATCTTAATGAAAATAACATTGAGCATTTTGAGAGTAATATACAGTTTGAGTATTTAGTTTAGGGTGATTAGGTGGTAAACATAATTGTAAAAATTGAAATTATTTTATAGGAAAATAACTTTGATCATTTTTGAAGGCAATTTACAGTATGAGTAGTATTTAGTTTAGGGTGAGTAGGTGGTTTTTGAGAAGAGTCTTAAATTGATTTTCAGACAAGGTTATTTTAGCATTTCCTGGTAATGAGTTCCAGATTCTGGGGCCCTTTATGTGCATAGAATTCTTACATAGGTTGCTGTGGACACGGGGTACATCAAAAAGTGATCTGTATCTTGTGTTATGGTCATGGGTCCTATTAAAGTTGGTGAGGAGAATTTTGAGCGGAGGGTTTATATTAGAATGTAGAGTTCTATGCATGTAGTAGGCACAAGAACAAGTGTGAATATTCTTTATGGTGAGTAGTTTTAGGCTTTTGAATATTGGTGGAGTATGCTGTCTAGAGTGGGAATTTGTTATAATTCTGACTGCAGTCTTTTGCTGGGTTATGAGTGGTCTAAGGTGATTTAATGTTGTTGATCCCCATGCACAGATTCCATACGTGAGATATGGATAAATGAGCGAGTGATATAGTGCAAGGAGAGCTGATTGAGGCACATAGTAGTGTATCTTAGATAATATGCCTATTGTCTTAGAGATTTTCTTGGAAATTTGTTGTATGTGTGTTTGGATTTTAAGGCTACTGTCAATGTGGATTCCTAGGAATTTTCCCTCTTTGAGTTTTGTGATGGTGAACCGTTGAGTGTTATGTTAAGTGGAACATTTGTAACTCTGTTTCCAAACTGTATAAAGTAGGTCTTGTCAGTATTTAGAGTAGTTTATTAGTCGTCATCCATGTCGATATTTTCTGTAATTCTGCATTAACAGCATTGGCCAGTATGACTGTATTTGGGTGAGAGAAGACATATATTGTGTCATCCGCAAATAATAGGGGTTTGAGTAATTGTGATGCATTAGGTAGGTCATTGATGTAAATGAGGAATAAGAGTGGACCCAGTACACTTCCTTGAGGGACTCCGACTGTAATTTGCTGTGTGGAAGAGTTCACTCCATTTGTGTACACGTATTGGCTTCTGTTACTGAGGTATGATTTTATGTAGTTGAGCGAGTGCCCTCTATACCATAGTGTGCTAGTTTTGTAAGCAGTAAATCATGATCGACTGTATCAAAAGCTTTGCGTAGATCAATGAAGATTCCCAGTGGGACTTCTTCTTCTCAAGTGCGGTATATATTAACTCTAGCATGTGTATAATGGCATCATTTGTGCTTTTGTTGGTCCTGAATCCAAACTGACTGGGGTTGAGTACGTTGTGTGAGATGAGGTAGGAATAGATCTGTCTATGAATTAATTTTTCAAAGATTTTAGAGAGCAGTGGTAAATTGGATATTGGTCTATAATTATTCAAGTTTGTTTGATCACCTCCTTTATGGATCGGGGTGACCCTTGCTATTTTGAGAATTGATGGGAATGTGGAGTTTTCAATGGATTTATTGAATAGTGTTGCAATAATTGGTGACAGTACCTGTGAAACTTTTTTGTACATAAAAGGTGGTAAGCTATTTATGTCTCCTGCCTTGTTTTTAAGGGTGTTGATTATGAGCGAGACTTATTGGGTTGGTAGGAGCTAGGAATAGCGTATTAGGGTAGGTGTTGGTGAGGTAGTCTATTGACGGGTGTTTGAGCTTGATTTTACTTGCTAGATTCTTTCCTATGGTGGAGAAGAAAACATTAAGTCTGTTTGCACTATCTTCACCCATTCACTATAACAGCACTATCTTAACTATAACACCACTATATTCACTATAACACAGCACTATCTTCACTATAACACAGCACTATCTTCACTATAACACACCACTATCTTCACTATAACACAGCACTATCTTCACTATAACACAGCACTATCTTCACTATAATACATCACTATCTTCACTATAACACTACACTATCTTCACAATAACACAGCACTATCTTCACTATAAATTTACTAACTTTTTTCACTAAGGTGTTTGAGGAGGTAGATCATGGTAATGAATATGATATTGTGTATATGGACTTCAGTAAGGCTTTCGATAAAGTTCCACATCAGAGGCTACTGAGGAAACTTAAGGCACACGGAATAGGGGGAGAATTTTTTCCTGGGTAGAGGCATGGTTGACAAATAGGCGGCAGAGAGTTTGCATAAATGGAGAGAAATCAGAATGGGGGCGCGTCTCAAGCGGTGTTCCACAGGGGTCAGTTTTGGGCCCCCTGTTGTTTACAATTTACATAAACGACATAGATGAGGGAATAAATAGTAACATAAGTAAATTTGCTGATGACACCAAAAAAGGCCGTCCAATTCATTCAAATGAGGACATTAGAGCACTCCAGGATGATTTGAATAGACTGATGCAGTGGTCGGAGAAGTGGCAGATGCAGTTTAATGTAAACAAATGCAAAGTTCTAAATGTTGGGCAGGACAATAACCATGCCACATATAAGCTGAATAATGTAGATCTTATTACTTGTGATTGCGAGAAGGATTTAGAAGTTCTGGTTAGTAGTAATCTGAAGCCAAGACAACAGTGCATAAGTGTTCGCAATAAAGCTAACAGAATCCTTGGCTTCATATCAAGAAGTATAAATAATAGAAGTCCTCAGGTTGTTCTTCAACTCTATATATCTTTGGTTAGGCCTCATTTACATTATGCTGCACAGTTCTGGTCACCGTATTACAGAATGGATATAAATGCACTGGAAAACGTACAAAGGAGGATGACAAAGTTGATCCCATGTATCAGAAATCTTCCCTATGAGGATAGACTGAGGGCCTTGAATCTGCACTCTCTAGAAAGACGTAGAATTAGGGGGGATATGATTGAGGTGTATAAATAGAAAACAGGAATAAATAAAGGGGATGTAAATAGCGTGCTGAAAATATCCAGCCAAGACAGGACTCGCAGCAATGGTTTCAAGTTGGAAAAGTTCAGATTCAGGAAGGATATAGGAAAGCACTGGTTTGGTAATAGAGTTGTGGATGAGTGGAACAAACTCCCGTGTACCGTCATAGATGCTAAGACGTTGTGTAGTTTTAAAAATAGGTTAGATAAATACGTGGGTGGGTGTGGATGGGTGTGAGTTTGGACCTGACTAGCTTTTACTACCAGGTCAGTAGCTGTACTAATTCCTTAAGTGGAAGTGACCTGACCAGGTGGTCGGCTGACCAGGTTGTTGTTGTTGTATGTTCGCCGGTACATCCGGCCCGGGTCTTCTCCAAATGGTGACCCGGCATTGGCCCCCGGGTAGAGGGTGTCATCTTCTTTCTTTCTTGCTGTGGCTCCCCATGATGGGGAGTGTCTTCTGACGTCGCATCTAATTCCTTAATTAGATTCCTTAATGGAAGTGACCTGACCAGGTGGTCGGCTGACCAGGTGGTAGGCTGACAATTATATGAGTGGGTGCGGTTGGGTGTGAGTTGGTCCTGACTAGCTTGTGCTAGGTCAGATGCAGTGTTCCTTCCTTGTTTAATTTAAACCCGACCTGGCTGGGTCGAGGCATTGGCTTAAGCCGTTGGAGATTTGGACGGCCTCGCATGGGCCAGTAGGCCTGCTGCAGTGTTCCTTCTTTTTTATGTTCTTATAACACAGCACTATCTTCACTATAACACCACTATGTTCACTATATAACACAGCAATGGAAATAAGCACCTGACTTTTTTGGTCCTGGGTTCCAAATATGCTGCATGTATGATAATCAGTGACTGATTTTGTATACCTGAATAAACTATTAACATCTTCACATAACACAGCACTATCTTCACATAACACAGCACTACTCACTATAACACACACACGTCACTATAACAGCACACGCACATAACAGCAATCACCATTCATATAACACAGCACTTCTTACTATAACAAGCACTTCCCTTCACTATAACACAGCACTATTTTCACTATAACACAGCACTATCTTCACTATAACAAGACATCTTCAATATAACACAGCACTATCTTCAATCAAGCACTATCTTCACTATAACAAGCACTATCTTCCTTAAACAGCACTATCTTCCATAAACAGCACTATCTTCAAAAAAACAAAGATATCTTCACTAAACAAATATCTTCACTATAACCAGCACTATTTGCATAAAACATATCTTCACTATAACAAGCACTGTCGTCACTATAACACAGCACTTGTCACTATAAAACAACTATCGTCACTATAACACAACACTATCTTCACTATAAACAGCACTATCTTCACTATAACACAGACTATCTTCACTATAACACAGCGCATCCACTATAACACAGCACTATCTTCACATAACACAGCGCTATCGTCACTATAACACAGCCCTATCTTCACTATAACACAGCACTATCGTCATATAAAAGCACATCTTCATATAACACAGCACATCTTCACTATAAACAGCATTATCTTCACTATAACACAGCACTATCTTCACTATAACACAGCGCTATCGTCACTATAAACAGCACTATCGCACTATAACACAGCACACGCCACTATAAACAGCACTATCGTCACATAACACAGACATCTTCACTATAACACAGCACTATCGTCCATAACACAGCACTATGTCACTTGATTTTTATATTTTAATAATATCTTATATAAATCCAGATCATTATAAAACCACAGTATTTATACAAGACCCAAGTATCATTTCGCTCCAATATCATTATATAAGACTCACAGTATCATTATGACCACAGACAATATAAGACCCACAGTATCATTATATAAGACTCCACAGTATCATTATATAAGACTACAGTATCATTATAAAGACTCCAAGTATCAAACAAGACTCCACAGTATCATTATACAAGACTCCACAGTATCATTATACAAGACCCACAGTATCATTATACAAGACCCACAGATCATTATACAAGACCACAGATTTATTAAGACTTTGTATCATTATAAAGACTACAATATTATACAAACCCACAGTATCATTAACAAGACTCCATTATTATACAAGACCCAAGATCATTATACAAGACTCCACAGCATTATAAAGACTCACAGTATCATTTATATAAGTAATTATCATTATACAAACCCACAGTATCATTATACAAGACTCCACAGTATCATTATACAAGACTCCACAGTATCATTATATAAGACTCCACAGTATCATTTCAAGATCCATATCATTATACAAGACTCCACAGTATCATTATACAAGACTACAGATCTTATATAAGACTCAAGTATCATTATATAAGACCCACAGACATTATACAAGACTACAGATCATTAAAAGACTCCAAGATATTATATAAGACTCCACAGTATCAAATAAGACTACAGTATCATTATACAAACTCCACAGTATCATTATAAAGACTCCACAGATCAATATAAGACTCCACAGTATCATTATACAAGACTACAGTACTTATACGTCCACATATCATTATACAAGACCCACAGTATCATTATAAAGACTCCACAGTATCATTATATAAGACTCCACAGTATCATTATATAAGACCCACATTCATTATACAAGACTCCACAGTATCATTATATAAGACTCACAGTATCATTATACAAGACTCCACAGTATCATTATACAAGACCTCACAGTATCATTATATAAGACTCCACAGTATCATTATATAAGACACCCCACTATGACTATATTACACCATACAATATAACTATCACTATACGGCCTATACGAACATTTTTATGGTGTATAAATACATTTAGTTGAAATTTATTAAGTTGTTCCTCGCTGGTCTAGTGGTCTCCGTAACTCTCTAGAGACTCGAGCATCGGGGTCGAGCCCGCTAGTATCCAACTTCATCGGATTATAAGTGAAGAGAATGCGTCCAAGTCCTTGGAATATATCACCCTCTCCCTGAAGCCACCAGACCAATGAAGGGATCTGATATCGCCACCATTCTTCGTAATACACCTCGAGCTTTCGGTAAAGTATGCGGAGCATGTTCCAGCGAATAGAAACTACTGTCCCGGCATCCTCTACAGAGAGGTCATGGTCTTATTGTATGTTTGTCTAGTGTATCTCACTGCGTGTCTCTCTATGCCTGCCTGATGGTACTTAATCTACTATAACCTGGTGGTTATAAGGAGGTCTTCCTCCAACTGGTGAAACAATATTACGACCAGCACCGCCCTGCTTCCAAAGACTAACATCCATTGACTGATACAACAGGACGCTTGTACCTGCGCTACCAGGCACTCAGCATTCCTGGATATAGTAGTCAGCTCCGGGCTACGGACTTCATTGAAATCATTCATTGGTTACGTATTAGAATGAGATGTTTCCCTGATATCAGGCAATCAACTTAGAAAGTCAATGCTAACCGAGTTCAAGAATAACATAGATCTATCCTGCGGCGATTTCCAGGACAGTGTATTGACTGAAGACATTAAGAGTCATGAGCTGAAACAAAGAATACGTTCCCTGTCCCCCCTGTCAAGCGACCACTAGACAGTGGATGTCCCCCGGGCTAAGCCCACAACAAAAGAAAATAAAAGTATGAGTGGTAGTGTAGTGTGTTAGAGTTACCATTTTGTCCTAGGCACATGTCGATTTGACACTAGGCCTTATGTATGTGTGTGTACTCACCTAATTGTGGTTGCAGGGTCGATACTCAGCTCCTGGCCCCGCCTCTTCGCTGTCCGCTACTGGGTCTCTGCTCTCCCTGCTCCATGAGCTTTATCATACCTTATCTTAAAACTATGTATGGTTCCCGCCTCCACTATATCGTTCGTTCGCTGTGTGTGTGTGTGTGTGTGTGTGTGTGTGTGTGTGTGTGTTTGTGTAAGAAAACATTTCTGAAATGTTTCCGCCCCACCGTGTGTGTAGTGTAGTGTGTAGTGTAGTGTGTGGTAGTGTAGTTAGTTACCATTTTGTCCTAGGCACATGATGTCGATTAGACACTAGGCCTGTTGTATGTATGTATGTGTGTGTCTGTGTAACGAAACACTTCGAAATGTTTCGGCCCCGCCGGGTTGAACCCGGCCCTCCGTGCGTGAAGCAAGAGCGCTAGCCACCATGCCATCGGGGCAACCACCATGCCATCGGGGCAGTGTGTGTAGTGTGTGTGTGGTAGTGTAGTGTAGTGTGGTGTGTAGTGTAGTGTTGTGTGTGTGGTAGTGTAGTGTAGTGTGTGGTAGTGTGTGTGTGTGTGGTAGAGTGTGTTGTATGTGTGTGTGGTAGAGTGTGTGGTATGTGTGTGTGGTAGAGTGGTGCTATGTGTGTGTGGTATGTGTGTGAGTGTGTGTGGTAGTGTGTGTGTGTGTTTTTTCAGTCCTCTGCAAGAACTGAAGGGACGAGGTTATATTTACTATAAATTCACTAATAGTCCGATTTCATTTTTTTTTTAAGAATGTAATCATGAGCCTATTATTAGAAGTTCCATGGAGTTTCCTTAAAAAACTAGAGAAAACAAATAAAAATAGGGAGTTTTGGTATGACAACACTGCAGTATCCTTTATGACTGACCGCGGGTTCAAACCCCACCCGTGGTATGTTTATTTATGGAAAAGACTATTACAAACTCCGCCCGCCCTAATACTTGTAAACCATGAGTCCTGAACACTGAACACTGAAGATATCACAGGAACACAGAAGGTAACACAGCAGACAACATAACATATAAGGCAACACAATAATACAACAGACAACACAAGAGCAAAACAGGCAACACAACAGATGGCACAAAAACAGAGAAAATACAACTCAGCAGACAACATAACAACGCAACAGGCAACACAGCAGGAATCACTAAAACACGGCAGGAATCACCACAACACAGCAGGAATCACAACAACACAGCAGGAATCACCAAAACAAAGCAGGAATCACCACAACACAGCAGGAATCACCACAACAAAGCGAGAATCACCACAACACAGCAGGAATCACCACAACACAGCAGGAATCACTACAACACAGCAGGAATCACCACAACACAGCAGAAATCACCACAACACAGCAGGAATCATCACAACACAGCAGGAATCACCACAAAGCAGGAATCACCACAACACAGCAGGAATCACCACAACAAAGCAGGAATCACCACAACACAGCAGGAATCACCGCAACACAGCAAGAATCATCACAACACAGCAGGAATCACCACAACACAGCAGGAATCACCACAACACAGCAGGAATCACCACAACACAGCAGGAATCGCCACAACACAGCAGGAATCACCACAACACAGCAGGAGTCAGCACAACACAGCAGGAATCACCACAACACAGCAGGAGTCACCACAACACAGCAGGAATCACCACAACACAGCAGGGATCACCACAACACAGCAGAAATTATCACAACACAGCAGGAATCACCACAACACAGCAGGAAGCACAACACAGCAGGGATCACCACAACACAGCAGAAATCACCACAACACAGCAGGCAACAAATCAGACAAACAATAACACAGCAGTAACACACTAGGAACTAAAACACAGCAGGTAACATAGTAGCCGACAAAACACTGGTACAGTAATTTGTTGTGCATTATAGTGTTGTGTTGTGTAGTGCTGTGTTGTGTACTGTAATACAATACAATTACTTGTGAATTTTTCCAGTTAATTTCTTGGTTAGCTGAGTGGGTAGAGCGTCGGGTTGTAAATTTTAGGAGGGCGGTTCGAGCCCCGCCTGAACCTTTGTTTTTATTAATAGAGAGTTTTTGATTAAAGTTAAAATAGAACACTAAGTACGAGAGTGAGAGTCGTAGCTATGACAGTGAAGAGTCAGGAGGACTTATTCCTTCTGTGTAAAGTCAAGCAATGAACATGGTTACAGTATTCTTCATACATAAACACGTCATCTCTAAATGATTTGCAAATATCATCATTACTATAAAAGCTGTAAATTGACTTCAGAAAATGTATTGAAGATCCGCGCATATTGATGTTTCATTATTTCTGGTTGCAATACGTTTTCTCTAGAATTTATATTTAGCAGTAATTAGATTTTAGATTTTGCCACCGAAGTGGCTAGTTTATTGTGCACCCCATATCCATCCTGTGGACGGTAGCGCAAGAGCATATGGATACACAAAAGGCCTAGGCACTAGGCCCCAAAGGGGTTAACAATTGTACATTTGGATTTATATCTACATTTCAATTATCTGTTACAAGCAAATTTAGGAAATTTGCTTAGTACAATTGGTATCTTATTTCATGAATAAGATATCTTGACATGCCACGTAGGTTATTATACTGTCTATCTCTATATTCCTCAATAAGTGGACAAATAAGCACATAGTGTTCAAGACAGTGACTATATGCCTGATCACATAATTTACATTTAGTTTGATCATCATCTGTGTGTCTCCCAAACTGTCAGAAGTACTTGTAGCCAAGCCTAAGCCTGGCCACTACAACATCAGTCAGTCTGTTCACATTGCAAGTTGCTCCACAAACATGCCCATCTATGCTCGCATTATCATGAGCACAGATAGGCACGTTCATGGAAATTAATTTGTATTTATATCTACAGTTCACTTATCTGTTACAAGCAAATTTAGGAAATTTGCTTAGTATAACTGGTATCTCACCTTCACTAATAAGATATCTTGACATGTCACATAGGCTATTATACTGTCAATCTCTATGTATCTATTTATTTTTCTAGTATTAGTATTCATTGTAATAATTATTGTGAGTAGAAATAAGGTTTACAGAGGCGGGTTGAGCGCCTTTTGTAGAAGTTTTGTAAAGAAGTTGTGTTGAAAGTGTGAAGGGAAAGACGAGAAGTATTTTGTAAACAAACCTGGACTGCCGTCTCTTGTCTGCTCTTATACCTCAGTCTGCTGCTAACAAGTTTTTTTTATTTATTTATTTTATTGAAATCTGCATATACAAAACACATGACATATATATTACCTTGTACATAAGAACATTCACCAAAATAAAAACAACATCAAGAAACTTCCCTACACTAAATTTATAGTACCAAATATAATATTACATAACACTCCATGATTCCTTTCTATTCGCTATAACAGACAAATATATACCAACCAATCAATAAGTTCTACGTGAACGCTTCAAGGCACACCAGAAACAACTACAATCTCATCCTTGTACAGCACCCCCTTCCCTCCAAGAGCGTTCACGCATGGTTATGCCATAAGACACAAACATAATACCACAAAACAACGACCACACATGGAATGACAGGCTAAATACATATTACCCATGTCACAATCGTATATGAATTATATACCTTCCCAACCATGGGATACATTAAACACAATATACACCTGATAACCACATATCCTTCCTATTTCCCCAAAATTCTTGCAACCACCAAGACCCATATATTTCAGGCCACCTTCAGTATACTTCTTACCTATACACAAACATATGATATATCAAAATATAAACAAGAGAGCTATACACGTCTTATATAAAACTACCCATATACCCCACATGCATACCCCCACCTTGGACACAATCTCAAAACAAGAAAAATATAACATGAACCACTCACACACACAAAATGTTGCATATTTCATATATAATGATCTCTGCATTTCAACACAAAACACAGAAAACACAAACAAACAATAACAACTCACTCCATTAATGACCTTACACAGAAGGCCCAAAATAAAGGATGAAAATCAATGATTATACAAACCATGTATGCATTCTAATTCAAAATCGGAACCAACCTTCGGCACAGAAGGTTCACATACTCAAGAGAAGTACTGAAGCACAAACCACCCCAGCCTCTTCCCCACTGATCTACACCCTCCCCACCTAACAGACTTCCACCTGAAAACCCACCTAACCCCCCCCTTACCTACCATCTACACATTCCCCACTACTTTACCTATCCCCGAGCACCACGCCCCTTAACCCATACACTGTCATCTCTCGATAAGGCTGCGAGAAAGCCCCATCCCACGACCATATAAAACCCTATTCCCACACTTAGTCCTATAAATGCCACACCCAATGCCCCAATATGTGCCCTCCTCCTCTTTCCCTACAACTCCAAGAAATAAGACAACCCCCTGCATATGCTGTCCGAAAACTGCCTCAGATCCAAGCTCAGCGCCCTCAGAACCGAAACCTCCCTTTCCCCCACCTGTTGTAACACCCCCCCCAAACCATTCTCTCACCTCCTGCAATCCAGCACAAAAATAAACGACATGATATGCCGTTTCCAGCTCACCACACCTACCACAAACCCCATCAGCTACCAACCCCATGATGTATAATTGAGCTCTAGAAGCTAAAAAACCCTGCAAAAACCTATATTCTACCTCGCACACCCTAGGATGTAACTTTAGCTTTCGAAACCACCTCCATATTCCTTGCCAATCATACAGAGGATAAACCCTCTCCCCTGCACCTCCCTCTCCCTCCAAGCCCAACCTATCCAACCTACTAACCCTACTCGTCCCCGGCTCTTTCATCACCATTAACCCTCGTAAAATTGCCTCACATAACAACATGTCCTTTCTCCCCCACCACCTGCGCACCCTCCTTCATTACTAACCCCACTCTTCTTCCCCCGTCCCTCCTCTCATCAGAAATTCATGCCTCACACACTGCGCAATCTACACCTCAATGGTATCATCCCTATCCCTCCCCACCTCGTTTTGGTTTCCACTACCTCCCTGCTCAGCCAGTGTCTCCCATGCCCCCAAACGAACCTCAAAACATTACTCAACAAACGTTGCACATCCACCTCCAAGAGAGGATATACCACCGCCCTAAACCATAATTTGCTATACACAAACACATTTATAACAATAACTCTTTGCATTAATGTCACCTCTCCCACTCCCCAACCCCTCATCCTTCCAATTGCCGCATCCACCACCGTCCTTGAATTCACCCCCTCCCACTACCGCATCTGCACAAAAAAACTATACCACATATTTTAATAATTTCCACAAAAACCCCAACCCCGGGACCCCAACGTTCCCCCAGACCAACTTCCTCCCCTTTCCAAAAATTGCCCTTCCCTATTAACCCTCATCCCTGCCCTCCCAAAACGTTTCTATCAAATCTTTCCAACCTTACTCAATTGCCACTTTCCTAACCAACACCATGGTTTTTCAACATAACCAACCATCCCACCCACCACCTCCATCCCCCTCAGACCCAGCCCTAAACCCTCCCGCCTCTCCCAATCTGAAAAAAAGGATCCTGAAAAAGGGGAAAACCCGGAAGAGGACAACCCTGTCGCAGACCCCCGCTTTTCCATTCCCTTTTCCACCTTCCCATTAATCTGCCCCCTGAAAACCGCACCTGCATACAATGTTTAAAACCCCCCCAAAACCCCCTTTCCCAAAAAACCCCCTGCCCCTCCAATTTTGGGGCTAAAAAATTTCTCGATCAACCCTGTCATATGCCCTCTGCCAACCCAAATCCTAACACCCCCCTTCATTCTTTCCCTCAATAAACTGTTTAAATAGCCGATGCCCTGTACGAATACCCTTCCAGGCACCCCAAATTAAACCCTCATGAAAAACCCCCCCTTAAACCCCTCTTATTATTTCCCAAAATCTTTGAAAAAATTTTTGGTAATCCGCCGCCAAAAAACCCCAGCCCCCCTATAATCACTTAAGCCCTCAAAAAACCCCCTTCGCCAAATTTTCTTCCCCAGCCCTCTTTTTTTTCCCCCCCAAAACCCCCCCCTCAACCCTTAAAAAACCCCCCACGAAAACCCCCTTTTAAAAAACCCTCCAATGAGTTAGAAAAATCCCCAGCAACCCATCAATCCCGGTGATTCCCCAACCCAAAAAACCCCCTGCACTTTTTCCCAATACTTCCTCCCCCAAAATCTCTGCCCCACCTTTTTTCCCCCCTCCTCCCCCTCAAAACCCCCCTTTATCCCTGCAATAACCCATCTCTGTCCACCTGATTAACCTTCCACTTTTGTTTGAACCGAAACCACCCTTTCCCCTTCCCCATAAACCTCCTCCATCCACCCCTTTAACCCCCAAGGCGGCCCCCCCCTCCTGTAAACCCCGTAACCTACCCCTCAATTCCACCACCTCTGCCGTACCCTTCCCCCCAACCCCCTGCCACAATCACGAAACAACCCCCCAAATTTCTATCCCAAAAGTGGGCCCGACTCCTTTAGATGGTAGCTCCAGGGGGGTCGGCTGATAATTATATGAGTGGGTGCGGTTGGGTGTAAAAGGGGGCCTGACTGGCCTTTTTCTTAGGCCTGGTGCTCCTTCCTTTAAAGGGGGGGTAACCTGACCGGGGTGGGTCGGACTTTGGGTTTAAAAAATGTTGGAGATTTGGGGCCTCCCCATGGGCCGAGGCCTCCCCGTGTTCCTTCTTTCTTATTTTTATGTTCTTATATCTGCACAAAAGGGGGGGGTTAATTTTGCGTTTTATCTGTAGTGAAAGCCCTTTTTGGAAGACAGTGAGGGGGTGAATGATGATGGAAGTTTTTTTTTTTTGGGCCACCCTGCCCTTTAGGGGGAAACGGGTGTGTTAATAAAAAAAAAAATATATATATATATATATATATATAATAATTTAAAATTAAATATATATATATATATATATATAAAAATTAAAAAATATATATATATATATATATATATATATATATATATATATATATATATATATATATTTCTATATATATATATATATATATATATATATATTTTAAATTTTTTTTTTTTTTTTTTTTTTTTATAAATCATTAATGAAGAATACATATATAGGGAAAAAACAAACATGATTATGAATTCCCCACTCCCCCGAAGCCCCGGGGGGAGCCAAGTATGCAGCATGCTTTTCCCCCTGGATGGCCACGCTGAGACGCTGGAACAGGGAAATTTGGGTGCCCTTGGGGCCCTGTGGTGTCGATGAGTCTGGAACCCAGCTCTTTGGAAACGGTTGCATTTTTTCCCCCCGCTCCCAAGGTCTCCCACCCCTGGGACAAATTTATCTGTGGTTATGTCCCTGTCCCGATCTTGTACTCCCCCCGTGGTCCGCCCTCCCTGTCCCAACACTGTGATGGATGTAGGTGTCAGCCAGTGTCCCCACAGGTTAATCCAATGCTAAGGCTTGCCATTTTTCCCAAAAGGGTAGATGGTGACCCCCTCGGGGGGTTTTCTGGGTTGTGGGCGTTGTTGGCTGCGTGATCAGGCTCTCTCGGCTGGGCATCCCGCTGTGAAAGGGGTTTTCTTTATGATTCGTTGACCTCACTGTGTCTTCATGCCCCCTTGGTTTTAGGGAAAAAAGGAGACCGAGACCATATTGGGGGCTTGCATCGCTGCAAATTTCATGTATATTCCCTGGTTTTGGGGGGGGGAAAGTGCGAGCCACTGCTAGAAGGGGCTTAGGCAGGGGTGTTCCCAACCGAAATGGGGGAAAAATTTGGGGAAATCCCCAAGTGATTGCACTCACAGCCCGGAACGGGGGGGGCTCCCCGTCTGATGTTACGGCCCTGGGCATGTTGGGATCTTTTTGCGATGGGGCCGTCCCAGCTGACTGTTTTAGGCCAGTTCTTCACTAGGTTTTGGGGGTTTGGGGCGCAAAAGTCTCCCCTTCAGTGATGGGACTGGTGTATAGGTCCTGTATTCCTGCTGAATCACTGAGGTTTTTTGGAAGAATTTGTTTTTTTAGCTCATTTGATGCTATAAAAAGGATAAGAAGGCTGGTAGGGCAATCTGGGGGGATTTGGGTACTCCCCGCCCCCAAGTCTGCTGGGGAAAAAAGGCTTGCAACCACTGTCCCTCTTCGAGGGGAAAAATTCAAAACATTCTCTAGCATGGTCTTGAGGAGAGTCGTATTCCTCGAGTTTGGGGGTTGAAGGCTGGGGGCATCTCAGGGTATGTAAGTTTTTGGGGTTGAAAAAGGGGGCCCGGTAGTAGGTAGAAGGCATCATGTGTATCGTGTCTTTCATCCTACCTTCCATCGTCCTGAGGTCGGAGATTTTTTTCCAGGACCGATCGATGGCATTGGGGCCCCAAAAAGGGGGAGCCCAAAAGGGGAATGCTGTTGGCTGGATCGATGGCCCCCCCTGGTAAAAAAACCCCCAATGTCCGGGGTCATCTGTGGATTGGGGAAACATTCCCCTTTTTTTGGGGGTTTAAAAAATAGCCCCCCCTACCTACCATATCTTTTTTAAATTTTTTTTTCCCCGATGTCTCCTAGGGGGGATTGTGCAGTGCCACTAGGGTGCCCTTTTCCAAAAAACCAAAAATATTGAGCTCATTGGGGGAAATTTTGGGGCATCCTTGATGGCTAGACAGAATGAAAGGGGGCAAGAGGGGCCCCTGTTCACCCCCACAAAGTCAATTTCATGGTCCCCCAAAAAAAAATTTAAAAAAACACTATTTTGATTCTATGAAGGAAAAGGGGAAAAGGGAAAATCCCAGAAAAATGCTTGGAGCAGCATCCCTTCGACTGAGTTGAAAGCATTGGAAAGTTTAATTTTTATTAAAACTTTTCATTGGGGGTGTTTTTTATGTATACCGTGTTCATGGGCAGCTGCTTCACACCTTTTTGAACACCAAAACCGAGGTGGTTTTTAACTTTAGGCAGATCTTGACTCACCCCCTTTTTTTCTGCAGCCTTGGCAACTAGGCCCAAAAAGGGGGTTTTTCCCTGCAATGGGGGCCCGTTCCCCCCTCCTTTTTCCGGGGGGGACACAGTGAGGGGACCAAAAAAAAAAGGGGCCCCCGGCCCGGGGGAAAAAAACCCCCAAAGGGACCCATTGGAAAAAATTTGGTGAGTTCAGACAACAAACTCTTTGGGCCTCACCAAGACCTGGGGGGAGCATTTGTTTTTTAAAAATTGTGACCAGTGTGTGGGGGAAAATTTTTAGAGAAGTCCTTGGGGCAGCCACTAGCAATAAACAAACTCCCAGGGGGATGACCAAAAAGTATAAACCCCCCAGTCATTCCCCCTTTAAAAGGGGGGTGAGAACTTTTTTTGCCCCCGGCCCCACCAGGGGGTACCTTCAATATTTTTTCCTTGCCCTAGACCAGTATAAATAAATCTGGGAAAATCATTTATTATGTTATGTTAGGTTAAATTTAAAGGGCGAATTGGGGTTTTTTAACAACTGATCACACGGAGAAGAGGTAAAAAAACATGTTCAATTAACGACCAACACTCACCCCAAATTTAAAAGCATCATAGCGG